>PVJC01014938.1:0-35748 GCA_004026665.1 Murina feae
GACTCAAGGGTCCCGGGTTTGATTCTGGTCAAGGGCATGTAACTTGGTTGCAGACACAACCCCGGTGGGGAGTGGGCAGGAGGCAGCTGGTCAATGTTTCTCTTTCATCGATGTTTCTAACTCTCTATCCCTCTCCCTTCTTCTCTGTAAAAAATCAATAAAATATATTTTTTAAAAAGACTTAAATCCTAGTCATAGGATTTACACTATTGAGTCTGTGCTCAGCCTTCTCTGCTCTCTCAGTGCAGGAGGTGAGGATCTCTGCTTGCTACCAAGGAGGCCCTCTGGCTTTCACACCTAGCTGTTCTTAACAGTTTTATTGTGATATGATACACAAACCATAGAATCCACCTTCTAAAATGTACAATTTAAATGCTTTTAATATAGTCACAGGGTTGTGTGACCATCACTACAAATTGATTTTAGAATGTTTTGTCCCTCCTAAAAGAAATCCCCATTAGTGGTCATTCCTACTTTGCCCTTTCCCCTGCCCCTGGAAATCACTAATCTATCCCCCCCCCCCCAATAAATTTGCCTTTCTGAATGTTTTACACAAATGGTATCATATAACATGTGGTCCTTTGTGTCTGGCTTCTTTAATTTAGCAAAATGCTCCCAAGGCCCATCCATGTTGTAACATGTATCAATACTTCATTTATTTTATTGCCAAATAACATTGCATTGTGTGCATATACCACACTTTGTTTATCCTTTCATCAGTTGATGGATATTTGTTTCCATTTTTTGGCTATAAATAAATAATGCTGCTATGAACATTTATGAACTTGTGAGAATATATGTTCATTTCTTTTAGGTAAATACCAAAGAGTAAAATTGCTGGATCACATGATAACTTTATGTTTAGAATTTTAAAGAACTGCCAAACTGTTTTCCAAAGCAGTTGCCTTATTTTACATTCTCACCAGCATGTATAAGGGTTGCAATCTCTCCACATCTTAGCCACCACTTGTTATCTGGCTTTTTAAATATGGCCATCCTCATGAGGTGACATGGTATCTCATTATGGTTTTGTTTTTCCTACTAACTAATGATGTTGAGCATATTTTCATGCACTTATTGGCCATTGGTGTATCAACTTTAGAGAAATGTCTATTTACTTACTTTTAAATTTGGGTTGTCTCTTTATTATTGAGTTGTAAAAGTTCTTTTTGTATTCTAGGTAAAAGTTCCTTAACAAATACATGATTTGCCAATACTTTCCCCCCCATTTTGTGGGTTGTGTTTTCATTTTCTTTGTACCATAAAAGTTTTCAATTTTAATGTAGCCAATTTACCTACTTTTAACCACTTGAACTTTTAGTGTCAGATCCAAGAAATAACTGCTTCAGTCACATTCACAAAGATACCTTTTTGTGTTCATCTACGAGTTTTATAGTGTTAGGTCTTACATTTAGATCTATGATCCATTTTGAGTTAATTTTATGTCATGTGTGGGATAGGAGTTCAACTTTATTTTTTGCATGTGGATTTCCAGTTGTCCCAGCACCAAATGTTAAATTTTTTTTTCAATTCAATTATCTTGATCACACTTAGCTCTTAATAATGTTAATCATTTTCAGCTTTTCACCCCTCCTCCCTCCAGCAGGATTCAATTGTGTTGGCAATAGCCATTCAATTCCATTGTCCTTACAGTTACTACTAGAGGCCTGATGCATGAAATTTGTGCAAGGGGCTTGACTCTCGCAGCCCCAGCTTTGTCCAGAAGATTATCCAGAAGGTCGTTCTGCTGTTCAGTCTAATTAGCATATTAGCTCTTTATTATATAGGATTTCCTCCATATTTCTCAAACTACATAAATGAAAAAATTCTAAAGTATTATTAAGTGGAAGCTAGCAGGAAAAAAAAAAGAATATTGTATAATCAATTAAGGATCATACAGAATTCAGTTTTTCCTGATTTTTGGAAAAAAAGATTGTGTTGGTATTTTTGTTGAAATGATAGTAAATTATATATTATTTGGAGGATAATTGATATTTAATAAAATTGAGCCTTCCCATCTAAAAACAGCATATATTTTATCTAGTTAAATCTTAGTTTATGAAAATTTTTTTATAAAGATGTTTTACATTTCTTATTCAGATCTAAAACTGTAAATCTCTTAGAAAAAAAGTGCATCTTTGTGAACTTAGGTTAGGCAATGGTTTCTTATGTATTTCATGTTATTGTTATTATAAACATAATTTTTTAATCTTTTTGTGAGTGGTTGCTATTTATGTGTATCTAGCCACATTATAATGCATTTTCTTGCTGTGTAATATTTTTCAGTTGATTTGCTTATGTTTTATAGTGATATCATTGTATCACATGTGATTTATTTGAATACATTTCCCAATGTTGGTCTTTTCTTGGTATTCCTAAGGGTTATTGATCTGGACTTTTCTTCTGTTATTATCTTTGATGGGTTTTTGTATGAAGGTATGGAAGCTTCATAAACAAGAATTGACTTTTTCATTTGTCCATGCTCTTGAAGAGCTTAAATAGATTTCGAGGTTATTTAGTCCTTACACACTTAGGCCTCTGTCATCTGAGCTTTCTGTCTGTGTGGGTATGTGTGTGCTTTGCACCTGCATGTGTGTGCAGTGAGAGCGGTTAGCTCTTCCACAAATGTCTTAATTCCTTCTATGGTAATTAGACCGTCATCATCCACCCTCTTCTGGGGCTTGTTTTGCAATTTATATTATCCTAGAAAAATGATCTGTTTAAAGTATACATACACTGGGTTGAGTATACACCTGACATATTTGTCCCTTTCACTGGTTATACCACTGATGTTCACTTCTGTGAAAGCGTCAGTCATTCAGCTGACATCTTGTTCCTGGGCACTCTGTGCTCCAACTACTGTTCATGATAAGGTCCCCATTGGTGGGTGGGCAGCGGGTGATCCAACTTCAAATTTCCATCTCAGCTTCAATGTCCTTGGTTACCAGACTCTCCTCTAAATGAATAGAAGTCTGTATACCTTACAGATTACATCAGCTGATGCTCCTTCTCCTCTCCCCATTTGGTGTCCTCATGGTTTGAGTAGGGGAAGGAGGGAAGATAAGGGCAGGACCCATCTTACTTGGCTTATGCTGTTGTGAGCTGGGTTTGGATCTAGGTGGTGGTAGTGGTGGTGGTGGTGGTTGGGGGGATGTAGAGCTGATTTCTTCTCCATTCTGGACACACTCAGGAGGTAGAAATACTAATAAGACTAAGATAATCATGGCAATAACATGTCCCTTGCCGTGACCTGTTAAAGGGAGGACATGTATTCCAATTCTGGTCCATGGGACTTGAGAAGTCCCCAGGAGGATGTCTGTAAAAAGATCCCCTGTTCTGCCTATTGGCGTTATCATCTTGTTACCAGTCTGAGGATGAAACCAACACATGGAAGAGGGCAGAGCCAAGAGAATCACATTCTCTCTTCCTCTCTTCCTGCTCTTGCTCAGGGGACAGAGCAGGGGAGTTTGGGATTTTCCAGCACAAGATGCCCATTCTTCATTGTGTAGTGCTATGTAATAACCACCATGTTCCTTCACTGCGCCCCAGTGTCAGGATCATCGACTACCTTTAGTGCTGGACAGAACAACTCTGCCAGGTTACATGGGGGAAGGATCTATATCAGGCCTCTCTACTTGGCTTGTAGATGAACATCTGCTCTCTGTGTCTTCACAAGGATCTCTCTCTCTCTCTCTCTCTCTCTCTCTCTCTCTCTCTCTCTCTCTCTCTTTTCATAAGGTTCCTGTCAAATTAGAAGAGGGCCCACACTAATGACTTCACTTTAATGCAATTACCTATTTAAAGGCCCTATCTCCCCAAACAATATCATTCTGATGTACTTTAAGGGTTAGGATCTTAAACATAACTATTTGGAGGTGGGAGTGGGGCACAATTCAGGCCATACACATCACTAGTAACCTTCTCAGATGGGTTATAGAGCCAGGTGTTTCCTTGCAACCAATAGTCTCCATCTCCACTGCAGAAGCCGTCAAGGTGGCCACTGCTGCCCAGTGCCCTCATCAGTCGTCCCCTTCTCAGTCATGTACCTCATCCCCCATAGTGACACACACATGACGCTCCTGGATCCTAAATGTGAACTGACTGCTCCTCATTTATCCTGGCTGTCCTCAACATATCTGAATCATGACAGGGCCACTCCTATTTCTGTCTTTGCTCACTGGTCACTTGAACTTAAAGAGGGTAAGTAAAGAAGAGTTCAAGGCCACACTCTATATAAAGATGCTTGGTCTTTAGGGCATGGTGCCAGGGATGGAAATGCAGCCTAGAGGAAGTTATCTCCTGGGAGAACGGTGCTCCTAGAGAGACATCCTGTTTACTCTGAGTCGAGAAAGAGAGAGAGAGAGGGGAAGAGAGAGAGAGAGAGAGAGAGAGAGAGAGAGAGAGAGAGAGAGAGAGATGTGTTCTGGTAATTTGCTAATGACATGGTCTCTCTATTAAATATGTATATAGAAAGGTAAAAATAGGTTGAGCATTTTCTAAATAGCTCTGGCTCAAAGTAAAGTGGTGAAAGAGTCATTGGTCCTTTTTAAGGCAAAATAAAGGTGCTCTTCATTATTCCCAACCACCCGCATAACCCTTATACTTCACCCCAAGACAAACAAGAAATCCCCCAACTGAAGAAAATAAAAACGCTATTCTTGACTGAGCTTCAGAAATATGCTTGGATCTGAGAGTTCCAGCTTTTCTGGGACTCATTCTTACAGAGTCTAGCCCTTGTGGTTTTTTGGTAGGAGGTAATTTCTGTGCTGGTTATGATTTGAAGGAGCTGGCCCACAGCTCAACCTTGCTTAAATTGGAACAAGATGTCATCAGTGGTCTTGCTGTCATAGTAGGCACTTGAAAATAGATTCTTGTCAGACAGACCTGAGTTCAGACCATTCTGTGGGACGCTTGTTAGTTTCCATGACTAGAAATGACACCGCCATTCTTTCATTGCATTTCAAGTGCCTTGTACCACGTAGGAAGTGTGAGTTGTTATGGGTGGGGTTTTTCTTTTTTTTCAAGCAATGAAGGCAATGGTAAATAAGTTTTCATAAAAACAAGTGACAAATTTCACTCAAGTTACTGACACATAAAAGGAAAAAATTAGTTTGTACTTTGAAGCCAAACAGAAACAAATGGAACTGTTCTCCAAAGGAAAAATTGGAGTTTAGTTATGATACATCCCCTCCCAGACATCTAGGAAATTATACATACTGTACCCTCTGTTTATAAGAATATGAATAACATGATTGTGTGCACAGGGTCAGCTGCAGTTCAGTTGAGAATTTACTGCTGTTAAGTAGCAACAGCATAAAGGCAGAGAGAGCTGCTGTTAACCCCTTCCTCACACCATCCACATGTCTTCCTTTTCAGAAACACTTAGACTAAAAGCTCCTTGAAGCCAAGAGTTAGATCTTTGGTATCTTTAGACACCTCACTACATCCAGTGTGGGACATGGTGGTTGGCACACAGTACATATTCAAGGGAACGAGTGAACCCCATTTGATGAGGGGGAGAAGCAGTGGCTATTTACAATGAGAAGGGGGAGTGCTTTGATTTTCACTGCTCCCGTGTTATTTTGAGGCTCCCGTGTGCTGAGCAACTGAGTGCTACATGAATCATGAACTTGCTCTGAGTCCAACCACTTCCTCCTCCACTTCTCTCAACCAGATAGTGCTATTTGCAGCCGCCACAATACCTCCACAGCAGCAACTGCGGTGGCCGGGCCCTGTGCCTTTATTCCATTTACCTTCCCAACCACACAAGAGTGGGTACTGTCTTTAGTTTGGAGACGAGGAAAGTGTGACCCAGAAAGGTGAAGCAGCTTACCTGAGGTCACCTAGTGAATGTGATGCGGATTCACACTCAGGCTGGTTTGAGTCCAAAGATCATCCTCATTCTACCCTCCGTGAGCTTCCCGAAGGGGTCAGCCATGCTTTGCTTTTAAAGCCAAACCAACTGAAGCACCATATAGTCACAGTCCAAGAGCCTGAGAGGAGGACTCAGGCTGCCTGGGGAGTGTGGGGGTTTTTCCGGTAAATTGCAGCCTATGACCCACTTCCTCCCTTCACTGAGGGTTTCATTTAAAACAAGATTATCCAGGGCAGCCTGCAGCGGTGGAACCACCAGAAAAGCCAGCCCGAGGAAAAGATGTAGGAGGAAGAAAAAAGTCAAAGGGGAGAGATGGTCGACAGGGCCAGAGCGGTCGAGTGTGGAGAACAGGGAGGAGGAGGAAGGAGGGGTGTTCTGCACCTCAGCCCTTGCTGCCAGCCCTCCGTGAGAGGAGGGTGGGGTCCCTTAAGGGAGGATTGTTTATAAGGCCTCTTACAGCACCGGCTGATGGCACCACTTCCTTCTCTTCCAGTTTAAGGCCCCTCTGAGTCACTGTGCCATTCCAGCCACCTGCAGTCCCCAACTGGGGCTGGGGCGGAAATGCAGGGCAGCAGGATGAACATGCATTATGGAGTCAGATGGACCCAGCTGTGATTTGGGCCAGCTGTGGGCAGATTACCTATGTGTCCTCCTTAGGAACAATAATACCCACCTCATGCAACTCTCGTGAGAATCAAAAGGAATCCAAGCATGTGAGGTACTTAGAATACCTGTCTCCTAAGAAATATTCAATGACTATTAGTTCCTGTTGTAAACTTACACATCCTAAGCCCCCAGGTTAGGGGACTGTTCCTCATGGTGACTCTTTGGGTCAGTTCAAGGTGGGGCACACTTGTGTTCAGACTTGAGCACCAGAGAGAAGACCCTCCCCTTCCCTTCTTCTCCTATTTCTGAGTCCAACCCCATTTTGAGGAGTGGTCGTAACAAATCACCAAAGGCATGGGTGTCCGCAGTCTGTCCCACATTTCCTGAAGACCAGCTGCGTGCCAGACATTGTACTAGGGTAGGAAAATGAACAACTCACGGCCCTGCCCTCAGGGACCTGACATTGCCTCTGGAGACAGACGTGTTAAATGTGTTAAATACTCACTATCAAATGCTGACAATAGTACGCATAAAACACTAAGAAAGGATAAAGGAGGGACAATGAGCATAATCTGAGAGCTGAAGGTAACTACCTGAGAGAGGGGTTGCTTTGCTGAGTTGCAAAAAATGGAGCAGAAATTGTGATGACCTAGTCCTTGTGAACTTAATTAAGTTAGAACTACATTCCCCAGAACCCCTTCCCTGTATGGTTCTGGGCTAGGATTGACCACAAGAGAAAGTATCTGAGGCCTGGAAGGTGGAAGAGAAGCAGCAGCCATGTTTATGCCAGAAGAGCAGTGCAGGGCCAGCTGTGGCTCACACCTGGGGCTGTAGATGCTTGGACTTACCTTGTTGGGGTGGGATAGCAACTGGGCGGGCAGTGACTTCTGTTCCCACTGGATTCCTCCAACTTTGCTCTGACTCCTGGGCCAGGCATGTGTTTAACTCTGTAATGAAGGAAACCGGCCCGCCTCCAGCATCCCTGAAGTTAGAGAGGTATGAGAGACCAAGCTGATTTCTACACCCTCTGGGCTCCCAGCATATTCCTGGGGTTCTGGCTTGCCATACTCTCCCCAATTCTTGTTCACCTTTCCTCCCCTGCTGCTTGCCTGCCGACTTCAGGCCCAGCACCAGATGCAGAAACAGCAGTCGGTATAAACTATTTAAACAGCTTCGTGTTTTTAATTCTCTGGTCGGAATCAGAACTCGGCAGGTAGGCCAGCTAAAGATGGCTCAGGAAAAAAAATTGTCCAGGCAGAAGAAAAAAGTGAGCATCATCATGAAATGGTGGAGCACATGCAGAGAACCATAGGCAGCTTTGAGGTGCAGGGAGAAGAGGATGAAGCTAGAAAGAGAAGAAATGGCTAGGCTGAGAGGGCACTGAACGCCAGCTAGAGATTTGGCCGGTACAAGAAACAGCGGAATGAAGGAAGCTGAATGGGTAATAGCGCTGCTGTGGGCAGTTAACTTAATCCGTTATACTATTTGTTCTCTGAAAATTGTTCCACGTGACTGATTTTCTTTAAAAAATACTACTTGTGCCCAGTTGGTGTGGTTCACTGGGTTGAGTGTTGACCTATGAACCAGGAGGTCACAGATCAAACAGTTCAATTCCTGGTCTGGGCACATGCCCGGGTTGTGGGCTCAATCCATAGTAAGGGGCGTGCAGGAGGCAGCTGATCAATGATTCTCTCTCATCATTGATGTTTCTATCTTTCTCCTTCTCCCTTCCTCTCTGACATCAATAAAAAATATTTTTTTAAAAAAGAAAGAAAAATACTTAAAAGAATATTACTTGCTTTAAGAAATGTTGTCTTATATTGTCAGATAACAAGAATTAATGTATTCTATTAGGATGGGCTAGGTTATAGTTAATAAGTAAATCACAGATTTCAGTGGATTAACACCACAAAGGATTTTTCCTGCTCATGTCATACTGGTTTTTTAAAAAAAAAACCACATTTTTTTAAAATATATTTTATTGGTTTTTTACAGAGAGGAACAGAGAGCTAGAAACATTGATCAGCTGCTTCCTGCACACCCCCTACTGGGAATGTGCCCGCAACCATGCCCTTGACCGGAATCGAACCCTGGGACCCCTCAGTCCGCAGGCCGATGCTCTATCCACTGAGCCAAACCGGTTAGGGCCATGCTGGTGTTCTCTGGTGGCTCTTTATCAAGCAGTGTCTCAGGGTGACACTGCAATCATAAATGTGTGGTCTGTGAGATTGCCAGGAGAGGGACAGTCCTGCTGGTGGGGGCAGGGCGGGTCTTCGGCTGGCCCTGAAGGTGGTTTACACAACTTGCCTGGTACCTGCTCACTGCTCAGAGGCCAGGAAAAGAGAGCTGGGAGAAGGAGCAGAAGACTGGATCTGTAAATGCATAGCATTGTGTCTACTGCCCTTATTAGCCTGAAGCTTTTGTTTATGGCTCCATCCCAGTCAGAGAGTAACTCTCAGCACATAGTGGGGACTCGTAGGCCCCCTTTCCTTACACAGTTTAGATTTTCCACTCTTGTTTCCATACCTTTATGTATTCAAACACAACAAAATTAACTCCAGTTTTCACATCACAACTGAAGGCTGCTATTCTAACATTTTAAATGACTCCTCTACCTGGACAGGCTGGCCCTCAATACACAACCTTTATGGAAACAGGTAGAGTAGAAGGGGCTCTCTCTAGAACACTTCCCTTTGTCCCCTGGGTGAACACCTGGGCACCAGGGATTGTTTGGGTTAGAGAATACCAGCTAATAAAAATGTGGAGCAATTGCTTTTCATGATTATGGAAATGAAGAGAGGAAATAAGTTACTGGTAGCCAAGAACATAAGCACTCTTCCCATTTCTGTTCATCTTCAGTCCCCACGGTCATAACTAATTTCTGGGTGGGGTGTAGGGCACAGGCAGGTACTTTGGTGTTTTGATTGACAGTTTTGAATGTATTTCCTTGCATACATAATATAATCAACAGTGATTAGGTGTATCTGAAAGAGAACCAACAGTCCTATGCACTTTCCAGTCATACGATGGATTGAGTAGGTGATATGGAACCATTTATTACATTAGTTGTTGCAATTGCTGTATGACAAATTCCAGGCAAAGGACTTAAACTTCTGAAAAGGAGCCCATTCTTCAATTTTCAGGTAATCTCAATTGTAAAATTTTCATGTCATAATGTCTTAAAGGTCAACATGATAAAGTGCTTTGAAAACTCTTAAGATACTGCATGAAAAATAATATTTTTATTCCTTGTAAGAACCTCAAGTTGTGCATATAACAAAACAGTGGTTAATTTTTTTTTGGTGCTCATTTTTTGTTGTTGCTAATCCTCAGCAGAGGACATTTTTTCATTAATTCTTTTAGAGAGAGTGGAAGGGAAGAGGGGGAGAGACAGAGAAAGAAACATTGATGTGTATCTCTCACATCAATTAGTTGCCTCCCACACAAACCTGCAACCGAGGTATGTACCTGTGACCCCTTAGTCTGAGGGCCAACACTCTAACCATTGAGCAACCTAGCTAGGGCTCAATGTTAATTTTATGTATCACCTTGACTATGCCATGGTACCCAGATATTTGGTCAAACATATCTAGATGTTGCTATGAAGGTATATTTTGAGGTGAGATTAACGTTTAAATCAGGAGATTTTGAATAAAGCAGATTATTCTCCTAATGTGGGTGGGCCTCATCCAAATGGGCTGAAGGCCTTAAGAGAACAAGACTCAGGTCCCCTGAGAAAGAAAGAATTCTGCCTTTGGACTCCAGCTGCAACATCAACTCTTCCCTGGCTCTCCAGCCTGCTGACCTGCCCCACGAATGTCAGAATTGCATAAGCCAATTCCTTAAAATTAATTTCTCTCTATATATTCATGTGTGGTGTGTGTGTGTGTGTGTGTGTGTGTGTGTATGTGTGTATACATATCCCATTGATTCTATTTTTCTAGAGAACCATAACTAAAAGAGGCATATTTTCTGAGCAAAAAAACCCATAAATCAAAATCAAGCCAAAACAGGAAATCTTTATTAATTTGCATCTAAAATATTTGCACTTATACATCTACAAGATATTGTTTGAGAGACACCCAGCCAGTTGATTAAGAAATCTGATGCTTCTTGTTGATTTAACTTTGGCTGTCTTCAGTTTTCTCCTATTTGCTACAAACCCTTTACTATGTGTTCTACTTCTGCATTCTCTGCTTGAGAGCAGAGCAGCCAAAACACTCTTAGGTGGGAGAACCCATGATCCAGCCCAGCACCATTCAATCTCTGCACAGGATTGTTCGTATTGCCTGCAAAGTCTTATTTTGACACTAGTGAGGAATTAAATTCATATTAGGCACACATTAGATATATTCCCAGAAACAAAGGAAATTGGCACTGACTACTATTAAATAGCATTTAGGACACACGCCAATGGAAGAAATGAAAATTTAAAATATGACTGAGACGGTCTCTGACCTGCCCCTCTCCACCCAGACTTGGCTGGAGTTCTAACGCCCTGTGCGATGTTCCATGCTTGGAAAATGGTTGGATATTTGAACAAGAAGGGTCACACAAAGAATAAAATGTCAGCTTTATGAAGGTGATTTGTATGGCAGAAGGTTGTGCCTCCTAAATAATGCACATCGAAGGCCCTGGGTCCTGGAAAGAAGTATTAATGCTGCCTCTGTAGCCATCCTCAGCGCAGGCCAGAAAGCTTTCATGTCTGGTGGAGGAATGTAAACCAAACAAAGTATAGCCACGAAGAACTATATGTAACAGAGGTTATTTTAAAGACAAAAGTCTAATCTGGGATACCTTTTAGGAAGCATCTTATTCTTTCCCCTTATTATGTTAGAAGACGATGCATTTGAAAATATTAAAAAGGAAGGAGAGGAAAGGAGGGCCAATCAGGAGTTAAAATCATTCAGAGCCCTGTCATGCACTTTCTTCTTTTGGAAGCTGTGGAGAGCGTATGTATCTCCTAGATGAAAATGACCCATCAGAAGCCTTATAATGTCAGAAATTTGAATCCTATTTATCATCCACATAAAGACAAAAGCTATAGCATTTGCAGCTGTTGCGAGGACTGATATTAGAGGAGTTAAAAGCAGGCAGCAATATAGGCATGGATCTAAAGTGAAGATTTTTATTACAGAAGACACGGATGAGAACCCATGGGGAACAGAAACAAAATTTACACACAAAGGAAATATGGTTAGTTAGAAATGCCCAGTAACATGAGATTACAGAGTCAAGAGCTATCTGGTTCCATGTAGCCTTACTCTGTGGGATCTTGGTGGAATTTCAGCCTACTTTTTGCTTTTCTAGTGACAATAATAACTTTTAATTTACATACTTGCAAGGTGGTGGTCTCCACTCCTGAACATTTAGCACCTAGTAGGCTCTTCACATATGGCTGAGAATCAGACAATCTCCTTAAGAGGTATTCTAAAACTAACATGTCGATATTGTGGCTTAATGTTCTATCTGATCGTCTGAATAAAGTCCTAGGGAACTTGTTCTCAGTCTTGAGTTTTTCTTTCTGATTGCATCCTTGGGCAAGTCTGTAAATTCTCTCTGGCATTAAAATTCTATGATATTATGAAACTAGCTCCCCGTAAACCTTATTTTCAATCCAGTTTAACCATAAATGTTCAAGCAAGTATTTAAGTACAGTCATTCTTAGGTATCCATGGAGGACTGGTGGACTCCAGGTCCCTTGTGGATGCCAAAATCCGCGCATGCTCAAGCCTGTTACCTAACATGGTATGTTTGAACAAAACCTACACATATTCTCCTGTATACTTTCAATCATCTCTAGATGACTCATAATACCTAAAACAATGAAAATGCTATGTAAACAGTTATATTGCTTAGAGAATAATGACAAGAAAAAAATCAATACATGTTCAGTACAGATGCAACCATCCTAGGCTTAGTACAGGGTACACGACAGATCACCACATAGTAACTACACAGTACACCTCAGCAACGACAACTCTTTGTAAAAATATTTTCGGTCCACAATTGGTTGAATCATTGGATGTGTGGATAGGGAGGGCTCACTGTACTAGTGATCAAGACACTGCATTAGCTACTTGAGGTAGGAGAGTATGAAGGCCTGCCTTCACTAAGGAGCAACCTCTCAGAAGAGGTGGAAGGCGGGACATGAAGTAAGTACCAGACAGTTCCAGAACCCCTGTGGGGAGGCCTTGCGCCCTTCATGTTGGGGTGGTGCCATTCTTAGACCTGGAAGGAGCTGTGCGTTGAAATAAGAAAAGTAGAATGGAGGCGCCAAGGGAGGTGACTCCACTTATCGCCAGGGATGGAGGAGAGCTTCGCGGAAGAGAAAGTCTCAGGTGTTCAGGGAAGAGCGCGTTCCTCTTGTGCAGGGTTGCAGGGTGTGTACAGAGGACAGGGAGTGGGATGGTAGGTGCAGGCAACTCACGGAGGGCCTGGAATGCAGGACAGAGATCGACTCCAAACTTTTCTGAGAGAGGACAGAGGATGTCATGCAACAGATAAATAAGAAAACAATGAGGGGAGGTGGGAGGGACATGCCCGTTAGTGAGGCGTTGGGGACAGCATTGTCTTCTTTACTCTTGCCCTGGCTCAGCCTCTACAGATTTAGTCCTGCTGGGGTCTCTCCCCTTGAAGTAGCTTTCCAAGCCTGCCACAGGTGCAGCCCATGGTGGGGGGATTTAGTTTTCCTCCTGGCTGATCTCCCGATGCTATTTTGTTTTTTTTGTTCATTTGATTTTGTTTTGTTTTGCTTTGTTTGTTCATCAGTGGCTTGGTATGTGGATGAAATGGTTCTGACGGGAGTGGTTGTAGATGACTCTATTTGTCCCCACAAGGATGTACCACATCATAAGGCTATATTGCAAATGGTCGAACCAGGAATCCCTGTGGCTTTAATTGTTGATTTAATTGCTTTTTAATTTTTTGGCTAGTCTAGATGGCAAAACAAATGAGGTTGAAATGTATATTCTTATCTGTCATCATAATCATAATAATTAAATGATCATTGCTATTATACCAGGAAGAGCATGTTTCAAGACATTCTATCTCTTGTTTTCTTTACTTCTTTTTAACATACCTGTTCGTTGTCTTTTTTTTTTTTTAAGCAACTCCCAGCATTTGGAGGCCTTCTTGAAATGGCAGCCCCAGAAGTTGCACACAGCGAGGGCGTAGGGTAGCAATCCTGAACAAAGGGGCTGGGGACTTGCATTGTGTCGCACTGCGTATTTACTTGGGAGTGGCTTTGCTAGGAAACAGGGAGAGATGAAAGGCTGGGTCCTTCCCATCACTCCTGTGTGCACCTCTTCCTCCCTCTCAAGTTCATCTGCTAACTGACCCCTCCTTTCTATTTTTGTTTCGAGTTACTGAGTCACTGAATGGCTTTTTCTCCTTTTTTCCTTAAGGTTTTTGGTCTCTTTGGCAAAATCTCTGTGTATGTGTTTGAGTTTTTACTGGAAAGTTTCTATTGGAATATTTAATTTATTGATTGATTTGAGAGAGAGAGAGAGAGAGAGAGAGAGAGAGAGAGAGAGAGAGAAAGGGAGAGAGATGGAGAGAGAGGAAGATCTATTTGTTGTTCCACTTACTTGTCATTCATTCATTGGTTGATTCTTGTATGTACCCTGCCCAGTGATTGAACTCACAGCCTTGTCATATTGGGACAATACTCTAACAACCAGGCCAGGGCCTCTATTGGAATTTTTTCATTCCTTTTTTTCCTATTGTATTTTTACTTACACGATCTTGCCCTTTTTTCAGATTAAGCAACAGATCATTCATACTTGAGTTTTAGATGATTTGCCATCTTGACACATATGTAAGAACAGATGTTTTCATGCAAGTATGACTGTCAAAGTTAATTCAATTTAGTTTGCAAGCACTATTTCAATGAAATTTTGCTGTTTTTTTCAGCTCTCAATCTTTCCTGCTTGTGGCATTTTACTTATTTGGAAATAGAATATTCTACACTACAGAGTAGAATTATATGTTATCCTTTTCTGGTTGATATCTTTGCCTCTAAAGCTGACTTTTTAAGTTGTCAGTATGTTCAAATGTTATGCTTCTACAGTGGGCTGGAAAGCACAGTTTATGGTAGTTATATTCTTCTAAACAGAAATAATATACCCTAGAAATGATATACCAGGAGTCTTCAGTAAGGTTAACATATTGACTTATCTGATGGACAACTAAAATACACACACATGCACACACACCAAATGCAAACCTTATGCTCAAAGAAAAATTATAGTGCACAAAGGCAGGGAAACCCCCCCCCCCACACACACACAACAAGGCAGAGAAAAACCTTCTCAAAGTAGTATATTTGGTTAAATTTGCTAAATTATGCATTTTGGACCCTAAACATGTTTGTGAAAAGTGCTCTGAAATTATTAGACCACAATAATCCTTTGAGTCTGAAAATCATTCTGTGACATGGAGCGTCAGGCTGGCGGAAGGAGCAAGTGCAGCTGTCAGTGCTGATGATAGGCTGGGGGACAGCAGTGTGAGGGAACTGATGGTCTGCCCTGCATGTTAAAGATTGGGAATAGTGGAAGCAAGGAGGTGACAGAACTAACAAGATGGGAGCTTCGATCAGAGAGAGAAGATACTGCCATTTAACGCTTCAAGGAACTCCAGGGGTAGTGAAGGTTGCTGGAGCAGAGGCTGGCAGGTACCAATGAGGTGGCAGGCTCCTAGGTGGCCTTCCTAGTTGTTAATGTCACTCAGCAAACTAACAACTCAGAATAGAAAGCAGAACCTGAGCCAGAGAAAGACTGCCTCTTCTCATTGCCCTCTATAACCAAATGTCAACCCATCATCCATTCAACACTCACTCAAAAATGAATGTGCTTTAAGTATCAATCATGTGCTAGACACTGTCACTGGAGTTACAAAAATACATCAGACATGATTCCAGAGCATGAGGAGCTATCGCCTGATCGGAGATGGTGAGCATATACCAGATGTCTCAAGTAGAGCTTGCCAACTCCCAGGGCCTTGGGAGTCAGGCTGGCCATGTAAACGGTGAAGCCAGTAGGTGGAATAAGTAGGGAATGTTTGGCAACTGTGGTGAACTGTAGGGTTCATAGCTCACCTAATGGAGCAGCCATTATTTCATGTTATCAAATGTTTTGATTTTTTTAGAGTAAAAAATGTAGGGTGACATTTCCTAACTCTAAAATTTTAGCAAGCAATTAAAAAATTAAAAAGCACAGTATGGGTCAATGAATTGCAGTCTCCGGTTTAAATCATTGGAGCTGCAGGCAACCTTAGATTCCTATTCTGGTTTTGCCCCTAACTTGCTGGTGATCTTAGGCAAATTGAGGCAGGATATAAGAAGCTAGGAAAATTTCTTGGCAGTGGAATGGGGAAACTGAGACAGATTCAAACTCGCCCCATTCAGCACTCTGACTCACTTGCCAATCCTACTGCCTTGCACAACCACCGCTTAAGCATTAAGCCCTCAGGATAATGAGGTTCTGATCAGCATAAAATAATCCTAGGAACAAATCCTTGGCCTATTGACCTCAGAGACAGAGTTTTGGTCAAACTAAAGATCATATCTTGGCCTCAGTTTTATTTCAGTTCAGTTCCTGGCCCAGAAAAGCAACAAAACCAAGGCTAGCATCAGGACCAGAATCAATGACGAATAACTTCTATCCTAGCACCAATCAATGAGGAGAGACCATGACCCTAAATGTTCATTTTGATGAAATTAGCTGATTAAAGAACATACTTGGGACGCTGATGAATCTTCTATTTAGATCCTCCCCTAAAATGCCTGCTTTTAGAAAACAGATCAAAGCCCTTAAGACAAAGGTCCCAGTGTTCTCTCTCTCCCCCGCACCTTACCTTCTTTCTTTCTTCAGGTGTATAACTTTGCTTTCTTTCTCCTCAGTTCTAAGGGTTCCCATCAAGACTTGCAACCAGGGGAACAGAGGACAGTGGAGCTCATCCTGGGCTAACCCCCTGGTCCTGTCTCCAAGGGCCCTTCTTTTGCCTCTGTAACTTGTGTCCTGAGTCCATGCAGCCCAACTGGCTCACTTCTTCTGACTCTGTGACTTTGTTTCTAACAGGCCCAGGCAGCTTTCTGAGTAGTATGTTCAATTCTTCTCTTGAACTAGAGTTCTTGGCACTGAAGTCTTTCTTTGCCAAACTCAAGAACCAAGAGCCAACAATGCCAGTAACAAAATCACCTAACTTCTTTGGACCCCAGTGACCTCAGCTGTAAAATGGAGCAGGAAGCTGTACACGATGCGCTCGAAAGTCTTTCCCAGTTCTATGATTCCACGATTTCAGTGTCTAAATAGACGTCTAGTGAATTGCCGCCTGAAAAGAAGAGTGGGAAGCATGGGGACCTTGTCTTTAATGCTCTTTCCTCTGAAATGTATAGTGTCAACAAGGGGCTGCCACTCTGGGGGCATTCATTATGGCAACTAATAATATGGGCTAACTGGACTCATAGGAGGAGTCAGGTTTGGAAGCTACCATGGTGTACTTTTGTTGCTCTTACTCTCTCCTATGCTTATAGTCAACAAGGGAGGCAGGATGGTGTAATGAAATTGTCCAGACAGACATATGCTGGAATCTCAGGCATGCTACTTAATTATCTGTGATTGAGAAGCCATTTCCCCCAAGTCCCAGATGTCACTGGCTGTAAAACTAGGAAAAATAATGTCTTCTCTCATAAGAACTCCTGTGCCTGAGGAGTAGCATATCATGCCTTGTATGTATGTCTATTTGTTTAACTTTTCCCTTGAGTGCTAGAAAGTTTATCAAAAAGCAAAATACCTGGACCAAATTAGCTTAATTCTTCAAAGAATTCCTTAGTTTAATTATAACTTAATGTCATAACCTCAGCTATATATATAGTCTTCAGAATTGCAGTTAAAGGCATTATTCAAAATGGATGCTTAGTATTTTTTTTATATTACAGTTAAACAAAAACCTCCTGTGAATAGTCTGGAAGGCATGGCTCCCTATTGAACTTTTACTTTGCTGAGTGAAGTATGTATGAAAGGCACCATCGCTCAGATCAATAATGAGGATTTTTTGCCCTGCAGATGTGGCTCAGTTGGCTGGGTGTCATCCCATGCACCAAAGAGTTGTCAGTTCAATTGCCAATCAGGGCACAAGTCTGGGCTTCAGGCCTGATTCCTGGTGGGGGCATGCAGGAGGCAGCTGATCAGTGTTTCTCTCTCTCTCAACCTCTCCCTCTTCCTTCCACTCTCTCTAAAAATCAATTTAAAAATCTTTTTTTTTAAGAGGATTTTTTAGAATCTGTGGGTGAGGAGTAGGGGAATGGGAAGAGGAGAAGAAAAGTAAATCTACCTGAAGGGGAACTAGAGAAGAGGCGTCGGGACAGATAAGGACAGAGATAGCTAACACAAAGTTGGATGAGGTGTTACCATTGGCTGTAAGACATGATCCTGTCCTTCATCTCCTCAGGACACCTTCAGGAATATCAACATCACTTGCCAATGATTTGTGCTATTTTTTCTATGTGATAAAATAATGAACCAACTTCACCTTGTGCAGGATGTGTGTAGGCCACCTGCATGGTCCAGCCACCCATGGATTACACTGATATAAGATTCCCCATAATGTTTTCTTGCCAAATATTATTGTCAGGATACAGTATATCTTGCCAAATAAAAGTGTATTTCCATCTGCTTAATGAGAACTACACTGAATATTTTATTTATTTGTTTAACTTTGGCTAAACAAGGTTAGAACAAGATTTACTGCTTAATTGTACCTGTATATTATTACCATGAGTTCCAAACACATTTTTTTCTCTCTCTATAAATTTTGGTTTATTTTGTTATTTCCTATTTTATTTTAATAGTAAATCTTATATGTTTTAAAGATATCTCAAACTTATGTTTCAGACACCCTAAATAATTTGTGGATGCCAAGGAGGGTCTAAACCAAGACTGGTGGATAGAACTTTCTGCAGTGACAGAAACGGTCTGTATCTGTGCAAGTGCTACTAACCACATGCAGCTCTTGAACACTAAAATGTGGCGAGTGCGACTGAGAAACTAAATTTTAAATTTCCTTTAACTATAATTAACTTAAACTTCAGTTTAAGTGTCACATATAGCTAGTAGCTGCCATATTGACAATGTAGGCCTAACCATTTATAAATGAGCAAATGTTTCTGAATATCTGAAAAGGGATCCTTCTCAAGTTTAAGGATTCTTTTTTTTAAGACCAATAAATATTGTTCACTTAGAAAAATTTTTGTTTAATAAGGAATAATTATTGCATTTGTATAATATGGAATTATAAGGAAGTTTGAACCTCCTTTATTAATAAAAATAAAAAAAATTAACCAAGTACTTTATAGTTACTGAAGCTTTCACAGTTGCTCTATTAATTTACATCCAAATTTTTACTAAAGGAGTGAAAATGTAATTGCCTAACTATCAGGACTAGCTGATGAATAATATTTTTATTTATTTATTTATTTATTTATTTATTTATTTATTTATTTATTTAACTAGAGGCCTGGTGCACGGAATTCATGGACAGGTAGGGTCCCTAGGCCTGGCTGGCAATCAGGGCCAATCAAGGCCTTCCTTCCCCCAGCTGCCAGATGTCGGCAGGGGCCTTCCTTTATTCTGCACTGCACCCTGGTGGTCAGTGCACATCATAGCGAGTGGTCAAACTCCCCAGTCAGCTGAACCCTCGAGAAGACAATTTTCATATTAGCCTTTTATTGTATAGGACTAGAGGCCTGATGTATGAAATTTATGCATGAATAGGCTCCCTAGGCCTGGCTGGTGATAAAGGCCAATTTGTGGGGTGACCGGCAGGGTGATCAGGGGTCCCTTGCTGGTACCCACCTTGGCCAGCCTGGCACTGCCTGCTCGCTGGCCCTGCCCCCTGCTGCTGCCTGTCATCTCCCTCTGTGGAAGGTGACTGGTGGGGCGATTGGGGGATGGTGTTGGCCTGCTTCCTGGCCAGCCCTGTCCCTCAGTCACCCCACCACCATTGCCTCCCACCCCCACTACCACCTGCTCGCTGGCTGACCCCACTCCCCACCACCACCACTGGTTGCCTCCCTCTGTGGGGCAACCGATGGGGCAATCAGGGGCCCCCTGCTGGCACCCACCTTGGCTGGCCTGGGGCCTGTGGACTGGAAGCAGCTACTGCATTGATCATCTGCCCCCTGCTGGTCAGTGTGTGTCCTAGCAAGCAATCATTCCACTGGTCATTCCACTGTTTGGTTGATTTGCATATTAGGCTTTTATTATATAGGAGATTATTTATTTATTTTTGTTGTCAATCTTTACCTGAGGATATTTTTTCCCATTGATTTTTAGAGAGAGTGGAAGGGAGGGAGAGCAACACAGAAAGAGAAACATTGATGTGAGAGACATATTGATTGGTTGCCTCCCACATGAACCTTGACCAGGGCTGGGGTCAAGCCCAGGTACATGCCCTTGACTGGAATCGAACCTGCAACCCTTTAGTGTGTGGGCTGACCTTCCAACCCTTGAGAAAACCTGGCTAGGGTGATAACTATTATTTTAAATACAAGGTTTGTGGAAGATGGCTTAAAACATAAATTTTAATTCTACTTTTTGACTTGGTAGTGTTCAGCCAGATATTCCCTTTAAAGCTATTTTCTTTTAAAGTTCTTACATATTTTGTGCACTTTCCTATATCTATGTTGATTTTTACAATAAAACACATAAAATAATAATGATTAATCTCTTTCATGTTTAAAAGCTTAATGTAATGAAACTATAAAAGTGTTCATCTTATAAACTAAGGAAAATTGTGGGGAATTCAGAAGTTAACCCAAGAACAAGTGAGAATTTCCTGTAAAATACATGTGGCATTTCAAGTTCGTGGAGGGGAAATAAAAATTACTCCACACACAGTAATGGGACTTTTCTTATTGATTTAGGATAACATTGTATTTTAATTTACCTTTACTGGGGTTAAAGTATTGCCATTTGAATTTACATTTTTCCTAATGGAGTTTTTAAAATAAATGCTGTTGGGTATACTGTTTAGCTGTTCAAGATCAAATTATGTCATTTAAATTTACATCTACATTGCAAATATACGTTAAAAGCAGACGTTGATAACACATTTCCCTAACAAGTCTCTATTATATTCAATTTAAAATAAAGCCAAAAAAAGTAAAAATTTCAAAAAGTTATAAAACTGAAGTGTGGCTTAAATGAAAGTGACTAAAGAAACCTAATTTTAAAAATCATTTTTATAAAGTTTATTAATCTCAAGAAACTTTTTGCACTTTTACCTGCAGATTTTAATTTTTCTTTTTTAATTTTAATCTCCGTAGATTGAGATCTTTTACTTAATTATCACTCCCAGAATTAATTCTAAATACTTTAGTGTTCATGTAGGAGAACATGAAATAAAAAATAATAGAAAACATTGGTGGGAATTTTAAAAAATATGTTGATTTTTAGAGAAAGAAGAGAAAGGAAAGGGATAGAGAGATAGAAACATTGATGAGAGAGAAACATCATTGATCAGCTGCCTCTTGCATGCCCCCTACTGGGGATCTGAGCCTGAGCATGTGCTCTGACTGGGAGTCAAATTGGTGACCTCTTGGTTCATGGGTCGATGCTTGACCACTGAACCACACTGGCTGGGCTGGTGAGAACTTTTAAATAATCTTGTGAGGGGAAAAGGACTTTCCAATTATAATATTGAACTCAGGAACTATAAAGAAAAACTTGTCTATAAACTTAAGAAAATCTTTTCATAGCAACAAAATTCATAAAGTAAAAGCACAAACTTATTTACAACATAATGACAATTGACAGTCTGATTTCCATAAAATACAAAGAGCTCTTTCCAATTCATCTTTAAATACTAATAGAAAAAGTGTCTACACAGAAAGAAATACAAATGGCCAATGAATATAATTACTCAATACAAATTATTAAAGAGCTTCAGATTGAAAAGGAAGTTCATTATTTTTAAGGAAGTAGAATACTTTGAATTGGCCTGCAGAATTACATTAATGTATACTATCTCTTCCTTAATTTTAAACTTACTATTTGTATTTTTGAGTGCAGACTTCAGCAAATGTTTTCTGTGAAAATGATCTCTTCACCAATTAGAATGACTTAAAAAAAAAGATAATATTAAGTGCTGGCAAAGATGCAGAGCAACTGAAATTCTTGCTGGTGGGAATGTAAATGGTACAGGCACTTAAAAAATTGACAGTTTTTAAAAAAAAATAAATATATACTTACTATATAATACATCAATTGCACTCCTAGATACTAAGCCAAGAACACTGGAAATTTTTCTTCACATAAGAACTTATACACAATGGAAACAACCTAAATGTCCTTTAACTGGTGAATAAATAAACCATGGCACATCCAAATACATACTGGAATACTATTCAGAATGGAATAAAAGGAAACAAATGACTGGTTCACATAAGAACATGGATGATTCTCAAATGCCTTCTGCTAAGTGAAAGAAGCCAGACTCAAAAGACTATATTTTTTGTATGATTCATTTATATGACATTTTTGAAAATGCAAAAAATGAATTATGGGGACAGATCAGTGCTTGCCAAGGGTTTATGTGCAAGGAGGTAATGACTGTAGAGAGGTGGTTTAATAGGATCTTTGGGGGCGAGGAAACTGTTCTGTGTCTTAGTGATGGTGCTCCAACTGAATCATTTGTCTGACTCAAAAGTGTACACCAAAAACAATGAATTTGGCAATATGTCAGTTTAAAAGGTGAATTAAAAGCTACTGTGTTTCTAAAT
The DNA here is from genome assembly GCA_004026665.1 of Murina feae. Lineage (NCBI taxonomy): Eukaryota > Metazoa > Chordata > Mammalia > Chiroptera > Vespertilionidae > Murina > Murina feae. The sequence continues at coordinate 22,263 of PVJC01014938.1, forward strand.
TAAAGATTGAATTGAAAACAAAATATTACTTTTTTTACTTAGTTTGGTTATTTATTCTCTCTCTTTTTTGGAAATAAACTTCTTCTAGATTGATATATAACATAGACATAAAGTTGCATGGATTATACAGGGTGGGCAAAAATAGGTTCACAGTTGTGTTTATGCAAAACACAGTATATTCTTTACTGATTATTATATTATTTTCCGTATGAACAACTGTAAATCTATGTTTGCCCCTCCCCCCTGTACATGTATGGCTTAATTATAAATGTCACAACTATCATTTGTTGATCTAACCAGCACTTGGATCAAGAAATAGAACCTCTCCCTAACCGGTTTGGCTCAGTGGATAGAGCATCAGCCTGCGGACTGGAAGGTCCCAGGTTCGATTCCGGTCAAGGGCATGTACCTTTGTTGCAGACACAACCCCAGTAGGGAGTGTGCTGGAGGCAGCTGATCAATGTTTCTCTCTCATCGATGTTTAAACTCTCTATCCCTCTCCCTTCCTCTCTGTAAAAAAATCAATAAAATATATTTTTTTTAAGAAAGAAAGAAATAGAACCTCACCAGAGGCCCTTCTCCTGTTCCCTTCCTCTTTCCCAGGAGGAGCCAGTATTCTGACTTCTAACACTATAGATTAATTTTGCCTGTTAAATTCATGTACATAACATTATATGGTATTAAATATTGCAATTCTCTTAATAAGCTTAGTTATATTTCGAGCTTGTTTTCTATATAACAAAGTATAGACAAGCCAACTAACAATGAGGAGATTGGACTGGGTAGTCACTACGATTTCTTCTAGGTCTCAAATTTGGAGTCTGTGAGTTGACAAAATTGTAAAATATTTTTTCATTTGAAATTCATTTTTGGCCAACTATGCTAATCATCTTTTTTTAAAAATCTAATCTAAAGTTATTTGGGAAATCCACACCGTACTGTTTATGACCTCCAGAATTATATTTTTCTCCGGTATTATTTTCTCTAGTATGGGTAGACATTAGTCTTAAAATTGGCCTGATATACTGATCCTGTCATATAATACATCCTTGGTACTTCACCAGATGATGATCTATGAACTTCCTCTGCTTTGTTCTTTTAAGATCGTGCTTGACTTTTGCTCAGCCTTATTTAAAGCTGTGGGGAGAGGCGACTTCTTAAAAAATATGGTTCTAAAGTCTGCTTTAAACTTAAATATTTGGAAAACTTCAGTAAAAGTAAATCCATATGGCAGGTCTGGTCCCAGCTTGATCCTTACACTGTTGGTCCAAGACCCTTTCATGAATCTGTGAGAGCGTATGTTTATATGTGTGTCACAACCTTGTATGTATCCTTTGTGGTGGAAGTCCATTATGCTGGGTTTTGCTTTTGTTATTCTTCCCAGGGAGAGAACCTGGAGTATCAGCTCCGAGTTTCTGGGTTGGGGCAGGTTTTGTTTTCTTAGCAGTAACCAAGCCACAAAGGGGAAACACAAAACAATTTCTGACAATTTAAAAAAATGTCTTGAAACATAATATCAATAACAAGTACTGACTTTTAAGAGTTTAGTGCGTTCTCCAACCAATTCAAAGCCTAAATGAAATATTACACGCTTAGATCCTTTTTACAAAGCCGGGTGGACCAGCTGCTCTTCCCATGGTTGGAGTCAATCACACTCACACAGCTCAAATGAAGGATATTCCCTGGCTGGTGTTGCCCGCAGGGCCACCAAACCATGGATGCATTCATTATTATAACTAAAACATGCTCCCAAGAACTGGCCTATGGGATGTGGGGGAGCAATGATCTTTCCTCTACCTCAAGGTTCTTTTGGCTAGCCTAATAATCAAGTAGACCTGAGGCAGATTAGCAAGAGAAAATCGCCAAATTTATTATGTACCTGTGTGTGGGAGCCCCTCATAAATGAGAGAGTCAGAAACCGGCGTGCCAAAAAGTTCAGAACTAGAAAGGGAGCATGGGTATATAAGATGTCTTGTGCTAGGGATGAGGTGAGGCAACTTGGGAGTTTCAGAAAGTCATTGCAGGATGATTGGAAGAGCAGAGGTTTAGTAGGTAGAAGTTTGTCCTACCCTATAGATAGGTCAAACAAAGTTATCTCTGATAATCCTTTATTATGGGCAAAGTGCCCAATTTAAGTTTTTCTAGGTAGTTTAAGGGTGGGGCAAAATTTTCTCTTGAACCTGAAGCTAAAATCGCCTTTAGCTCAAAGTAGTCTGCATACCGCTGAGGCACCCCCACAGTGACCCCCCTCAATGAATAGGTCTCAGCCAGAAAACTCTTCAATTGTAGTTCCTCTTCTCCTCTCTCCACTTTTCTTTTTTATAATTCCAACCCTGAGTTTCTTGTCTCATGAGAATTTTCATGCAAATAAATGTTTTTTGTTATTGTTATTAATTTCTGATTTGAGAACATGGCACAATTCACACATATCATTATAAACTACCTCCATAGGACTCAATAAAATTTGGAGCTAAGGATCTGCAATTAAAATCATAGAATATTGGGAGTCTAATTTTTTTTTTTCATTCTGCAAATGAGTTACTGGGCTCAAAGAAGATACATGATTTGCCTGTTTCCACTGGTAATTAGTGGCAGAGAAGGGCTAATATCTTGGGAGCCTCCAATTTTCCAGTCAAGCATTCTTTTCCCTTTTTCTCTCCCAGAATATACTAAAGTAGGTTGGGAGTATTTAGCAGTGGGAGCATGTACACTGGAGTAGTACCTCAGGAATTTTAGTGAAGATGTTTGATTAAAGGCATTTACTGGATCATGTAAATGGATAGTCTGAGAGAGGGTAGGAATGGTTTTATTTGGCCACTTAATGATGTCTCCTAAGACAAAGTTTCTCTTCCATCTTTCCATTGAGTCTTCCATGGTGTCATCTCTTTTTTGCGGCTACTTGTGGTTATCAATAATTCCCTGGTCTGCATGCTTCTTCATTAGGATCCAAGAAGTGAGTGAGGGGTGGTTATGGAATCTCCCAGAAGACCTTGTCAAACCTTTCTTCGCATGTCATTGATCTCAATAGCTGATGGTTCCTTTCCTGAACCTGCACCTGTGGTCAGGTGATCAGGTTATGCCTATTAACTTAAGCCCGAGTCATATATATTGTTCTGGAATCACATTCTCCTATAACATATGAGGAAATGTGGGTAACATGAAAATCAAGGTAATTGCCAAGAAAGAGGAAATGCATGTAAGGAGGCAACTCTACTGTCTCCTATAGTTGCAAATATCAGCAATTAACCTGAGCTAGCTTAAATAAAAGGTGGGAATGAATTACATGGATATAGGCAAGTCTTATGGAACCCAAGGACAGGAAGCAGAATGGGAGCCAAGAATCAGAGAGCCATCAGACAACAAGATTGTCAGGTTTTTCCCTTTCTCTCCTCTCTTCCACTCACAACTCCTTAGCTCATCCTTATTGCTTATCTACAGACCATCACAGGGCATTGTGCCTCAGAGCTGATGGCAGAAGATGACTAACTCTTGACTCTTGAATATTCATATTTCTCTTCCTTCAGTCGCACAACTAGCAGTCTCTGGTTCCCAAGTCATTCCTGGGAGGGTCTGCTGTAGTAAGTTCAGCTCCCCCCTGAGATAAGCAGAGGACACTAGTCCCGATAAGGCTCTCGGAACCCGCCTGTGTGGTGTGGATGAAATGGGGTACCTGATGAAACTAGTGGTTCTTAGAGAAGCCAGGCCAAGTGGGCATCCTGGAAGGCCTTCCTGGGAAAGGATAATATTTGTCCTCCAAAGTGCTCCTGATGCTGGGGTAGAGTCCATGGGGAAATGCCTATGTGAGAGAGACGTTTGCCCGTTGATCCACTTCTACTTCTCCATAATTCTCAGGCCTGGGGTGTGGTGCAAGAGATATTGGGAGAGCAAAAGCAGATACCATGGCTAAAAAAGGAGAATTCTTGCTTCTAAATTATCTCAGAAATTTAATAAAATTCTACTTTGCAGCCATACACACCAAAAGGGGATATATTGCTAAATCCCAGGCAACCTTTTCTAGTGTTTGAAGCTAAAAATGGGCAATGTTAACGAGAACTGGTCTACGGTGATCTCTTTCAATACCGAGTCTCATACTGACGATCCCCGCTGGAGCTGGGTCCCCAGATAGCACCTTCTGCAGGTTCTCAGGCTTAGGTGTCCTGCTCTCTGTTTACTTTTGGCAGCTCCACCCTTTCCTCTGGGAGGGTGAGTCACTGGCTAAGGTGCCCATGTCTGAAGTCTGAGAGCAGAGTCAGACATGACTCTTTTGGGGGCTTAAAACTGTCCATTGCAGTAAGGGGGCTTTTGACCTTACCTCTGAGGATAAAGCTATCAGACTTTTTGTCTGTTTTACTGTTTTACAACTTCCTCCTAAACCCAGAACAATAGCCTTATAAATCGCCAGGAAACCCATGTGTGTCTTTTGAAGGGAAAGGAAAGTAAATACAAGGTTGCCTTTTAGGTTATCTCATTTAACACAGATCAGGCTTGTTTCACCCCAACTTATTTCAAACAGGAATGAGAGCAATAGTTCTGAGGGACCTCAGGCTAGCAATGGTATGTTGCGGAAAAAGCCCATGTTATTTGAAGGTTTTTTAGAAATATTTGTATTTGTTTCAAAGAGGAAGAGAGAGGGGGAGAGAGATAGAAACAGCAGTAATGAGAAAGAATAGTTGATTGGCTGCCTCCTGCACACCCCATGTTGGGGATCAAGCCCGATACCTGGGCATGTGCCTTGACAGGGAATTGAACCATGACCTCCTGGTTCATAGGTCAGTGCTTGACCACTGAGCCACACCAGCCGGACAGATTAGCTGAAGTTTAAGGTGGTAAGAACATGAGTAAACTTCAAGGTAGCTCTCATTAAGGAAACAATTTTAGAACCGGAAAGGAGTATGACAGCAGAGGAGGGAAACTATGGGAGACCAGAAAGAGTAGGAAAGAGGAGGAGATCTGAGACTGCTGCTCTTAAACCTAAACTTAATTTATTGGTTTGGAGACCTGTTACCAATAACAAGAGCTGAGCAGTAATCTTTTCATAGCACCTTGGACTTTCTTTACAAAGCTCCTTTTTCACATTCCTGATATCATTTCATCCCCAAAGCCACATTCTGAGGTAGGCACTATGCCCATTTTGTGGATGAATAAAGTGAGGCCCAGTAAGGTAAGTACTTGCTGCAAGTCTCCTGCTTAGTAAGTTTTGGAGCTGGGATATAGATTGAGGTCTTCTAACGCGTTCTGCTGTATTCATATTGTCTCACAACATCACAGTTAAGAAAGAACTTCAGCCTTTATTATCTCACTTGATCTTCACAATGACCTTGTAACAGATCTATTCCTTTCCATTATTCAGATGAAGAGATTCGGGCTAAGTAACAGTAATATTTAACATGTTCCTTACGTGGGTCAGGCTCTGTATTAAGTTTCCTATACTATTATCCCTTAGATTCTTACACAGTTCCAGCCCCCCCCCCCCTTACAAAGGTGGAGACACAGAGGCGTGAAGAGGCTGGGAGATGTGCCCAAGGTGCCCAGCTGTCAGGTGCTGCAGCCTGCGCTCCCGCACAGGAGGTCTAACTCCAGGGCCTGTGTTCTTCTGCTATTGGCCAAGTGATGTCCATTGCTGGACCTCTAACCCGGCCGCCAGTCTTCCTATCACAACACGCATAGCTCTGCTTATATTCTGAACCAAGCCCTAACTCCAGCTCATTAAGTGTACTCATTCAACAAACTTTTTTCCAGTGCCTATTAAATGCCAAACACTTTGCTAAGTGATAAAGGGAACTTGCATAAAGTATGTTTCTGCTCTCAGAGAACTCGCGGACTAATTCACACCATGGTGAGTGCGGTGACAGCACTGTGGAGGAGCGCTCGCCTGCCTGGGACCCCTTGTGCACTGAGCACCAGAAACATCAGTGCGTTTCCATGAGGCGCAAGTATTATAATCAGGGCCTGCTTAGCCGTGGGCACAATGGGCTCAGGGCTGAGGGCCCACAATACTTTCAGGGCTCTGTGAAAAATGTTTTAATTTTTTAAGGAGTCAGAAGAAAGAAATGAACTTTTAGGTCTAAGAATCTGTCTTAATATATATTTGTCTTTATGTGAATGCAATACATATATGTAATCATATAATATACTAGAGGCCTGGTGCATGAAATTCGTGCATGGGATGGGGGTTGGGATCCCTCAGCCCAGCCTGCTCCCTCTCACAGTCTGGGAGCCCTCAGTGATGTCCTACTGATGGCCACAGTCTGGCAGCATACGCTCAGAGCAGGCGCCTTGTGTGTGTGTGTCCACTGGAGGTCTGCCCCAGCCTCGTTGGAGGCTCAAAGGAGGCACCCCATGTGTGTGAGTGTGTAAATGTGTGTGTGTGTGTGTGTCCCTGCTGGGGGCCTGTCCCCAGCCACACCATGGAGGCTTGGAGCAGGCACTCTTCTGTGTTGATCTCTCGGGCTCCTGGCCGCACCTGCATGTTGTTCTATCCCTCGAGCTGTGGCCAGGATGGGGTGCCTGCCTGCCGGCCCTGATTGCCTGCTCGTGGATCACCGCTGCAACCCGCAAGCAAGACCTGCTGGGGCTGCCTGTGGGGCCGCAATTTCTTGCTCAGGATCACGGTGGTGACTGGAAGCAGGCCCTGCTGTGTGCTGCCTGCAAGCTGCACTATCCTGCTTAGGGATTGCGAGGAGGACCCAGGAGCAGGCCCTGCTGGGAGCTGCCTACTGGCCATGCTTGCCTGCTTGAGGGCAGCGCAACCTGCTCCCTAGTAGCTGAGGCAATGCCTGCTGGGCTCATGTTGCCAGGGTGATGCTGCCAGCATCCTGCCACACCACTAAGGGCGCCGCCATCTTTGTCATGGAGGGACAGTTAATTTGGATATTACTCTTTTATTAGATAGGATAATAAATGTATATATAATGGAGGGTGGGCTCAGGAAGGCAAAAATGCCTACGGCCCACAAAAGCCAGAATTTGCCTTTGATTACACTAATCTATTGCCTGGTTCCACTATGTGTTATGTGACATGTGCTCCTTCAAGCCAACTTCCATGTCGGGTCAGAACGTTCTATGTGGTTATTTGCTGAGGGCCTGCTCAGTGTCATGGGTTTACCTCATTTTCACAGCTGCACTGAGCTATTCTGCAGAGACTGATTGGTAGGGGGCAGGGGAGGAGGGCCTTGTCTATGCCTTATCATCCTGTCCTCTCCGTTCTTGAAAATATGGCTTAAAATCTTAAAAGGCACTTTTTCCCTTGTGAGAACTTTGCTTGTGGTTCTTGCTCTTGGTCTTGTGGCTGTGAACCTGGGCAGGCCTTAGCCAGCCGGAGCCTGGTGAGGAAGAGAAAGGAAGGAACAGGAAGCAGACTTCCAAGCTGTGGAATACTGGATAGTGGGGTCCAAAATAGGTTGATTGTGGAGGTTCCATGGAAGTCCACTTAGGAAGGTGGAGCCTAGGAATGCACCGCAGCAGGACTGCACTCCAGTTCTAGACACTCTGAGGTTCTTTTGCATCAAACAAACCCAGACACGGAAAGCCTTCTGGGAGGAGAGACCCAGCTAATGCCCTAGCATCCTGGGAATCAGTCACTACTCTGGGCTCTTGGGATTTGCCCCTGGCCTCCAGGTGTTCCAGTTGGAGAAGCCCAAGGACTGAGGCTACTTGGGTTCACTGGCCTGTTGAGACCACTGGACTCATCTTGCCCCAGTGTTTTGGAAACAGGTGAGTTGGAATTGGCCAAAATTTACATGACTAATGGCAAAGGTTACCAGGGTTTGGGTCAACTTTCTATCACCATGAAGAGAAGAATCATTGTCTGTCCTTGCTAGGAAACAAACATGTGCCAAGTTTATTCTCAACATGTGTTGTGGGGATATTCCTAGCAATAATTAAGGTAATAATTCATTTTTAGGTCTCCAGGAGTTTTGTTTTTACTTAACCATTAGCTTGTGTGACAAATATAAAACCAAAATCTGTTAAGTCACCTACTACTTACTGCTACACCTTAATGGCTTCCTGCTGTTCTGAAGAGAAAGACTAAAATATTTATTAGTGGCTCTTAGTTCCTGTGTGGTTTCCGTCCTACCCAGCTCACCAGCCTCATCCTCCAATCCTCACTCCCTCTGGGGCTCTGCTCTGCCTCAGGCTACCCAGTCCTTCTTCTAGTTCTGACTGGCATATGCTCTCCTGTGTTGGGTCTTTGCATCAGAAAACAGCAGTCCTTACCTGATTGCTCTTTGCTCCTTTGCTCTTCACTCCCAGGGAACTTTGTCCCACCCTTTCCAACTCTGCTCAACTATCGCCTACTTAGAGATGCCTGTCTTGCCCTTGGTTCATTTCAGCTCTCTTGATATTATCTATCAAATGCAATGTTCTTATCCCAATTGTTTTGCCAAACTTATTTTGTTATTCTTTGATTCATGTCAGTCTTTCCTACTAGATTTCCTGTCACAAGAACTAATGTCGCTCTCTACTGTATCTTGATACCAGAGTTTGATAGGTATTTGATAAGTATGTGTTGAATAAATGACAGAAATGAATAAAAGGAAGATCAGGGCAAAACAAACCCTTGTTGACAGATTAGAAAACAAAAAAAATTACTTAAATATACAAGTCATTTCTTTAAAGTAAAATTGGTGGTTTATTTTATTTTTAGAATCTCATAACTAAGCCTCACATATAAAATAATAGATGGCTATTATGTATTTTTTCCTTCTCTGTATTTTTCTTAATGGAAGCAAATGGAACTTTCCAAATATCACTGTATGATTGGAAAAAGTGAAGCAGTCTGTAGTGCCATTTTGGGGGGAGGAGGGAAAAGAGGGGAAGAGATTCTGAAAAGGGTTTATGTTTTCTAATCAAAGTCAGATGTAGAACTGGTTTTATGTTGCTTAAGTAATGTACTTCATTTTCTCCACTAGTGGTCTTGTCCAGCATAGGATGCTCAGAGGAAGTCCCCTGAAGATAAGTATGTCCTTTAAATTCTGAATATTTTATACCTTGCAGTTCACTCTCTCTAGCTTTTAGCACAGCAGAAACACACTTTGGGCAGACCCATGACAACTTTGAATAAGAACCTGCTTGAGAAAGATTTCCCTTACAAGCCAAATGTTACATTTCCACTCAACAGAAAGGTACTGCTGTGTGGCCATAAAAAGCTGGCCCAAACCCTGTAACCTTTGCAGCCAGCCATGTTATTTTTGGTTCATGCCAACATGGATCACAGCTGTGACTCAACAGAGCCACTGAAGCAAGAATTCAAAGAGTTTAAAGAACAGCAAACTTAGAAATGACTTTTTTTTTCTTATGGTGTCATTACGCAACATTTCTTGTAGTTTACCTTTTCAAATTTACCAACTCCATACAGATGAGCTCAGTTGTTGTTTGGCAGATGAAGTCCAGTTGCGTCAGCACACTTCCCCAAATCCCACTGCAAGCTAAGGGTGATGGAGCTTTCCTTTCTGGGCTGTTTGTTTTACGTAAGTAGTGACTTACTTTTTAGAGGCAAAAAAAATCTGTGTTGATATATTTCTCCTTCAAATAAACCAAAAATAGGATTAGGGTTTTATTTAAACATTTATAATTCCCCATTTGAAGATGACAGAAAGCTCATATCCATTGATTCTGTTTCTGCTTCCCCCCCAATCTATGTCAATTAAATTAAGCCACAAGTTTAAAGGTCACCAACTAGAAAACAAACACGGACTTCAGTAGACAATATATTAGCATAATTATCAACATCCTTAAAATTTTAGGTTTCATTTTTATTAGTTATTACTTAAACTTGAAGAATATTCCAGTTCTTCCATTTAAAGGTGCATAGGCAAGGAGGACACAGAAGAAATAACGAAACTTGTCCCTTATCTACTAAGTAGTGTTTTTTAAGCTCTGTGGTTAGACTTCAAAATTCTAAGGACTAACGTATTAAGGTGGTACTTTGTTGTTGTCACTTGCCAGAGTAGATTATCAATCAAATGTGTTATAGAATTAAGGAAAAAGGCAACATAACCAATTGATTTTTCTCTTTTGGCAAACAGGCCCAGATTCTGTGTTGTATAGTTGAGCTCATTGTTTAGGCTTGACACTTAGAAAATGCTGTTCATAACAAATGCTTCCACTGAGAACAAACTCCACTGTCCTCTTGGATACTTAAATGTAAGTTTGAAATGTGGAAACTCAACTTTAGCGTTTTCCTTCCAATCACAAGGGTATTAGTCTAAAAGAAATTCAGTTCCTATGATACCCTTTGGATGTGGTCGACAGCTACCTCTGAAAGGAAGTGGATAAGCCCCTCAGGCGCTGTCTTCAAATATTTTTGGTTCAGAGCGCACAGGAGATGCTCTGCTGAGTGTGTCTCATCATGGATGGCCTGGGACTGGCTCAGGACACGGTAGCTGCTACTCCTCTCTAATTCAAACTGATGGAGCTTCTGCTTTCTTTGGCCCGGCTCTCTTGTTTTTAAAAAGTTCTTACATATACTTCAAAACTAGGAAAATTGAAGCGATTTAGAAATAGTTCTTATTTTCAATGTAGATTAATAGAATTTTTGAACTAGGAGAGACTGCAGAAATAATGTAGGTTTACCATTTTACTTACAGATGCAGAGAGTGGCATAGAGAGGTTAGGATCTAAAGTTACACAGTTAGTATATGGCAAAATTTCTATTTGCAGCCAGGCTCAGCGTGTCCTTGCTTTAGAGAACACACTTGTCCAAAGAACTGACTGCTTCATAAAATTTGGATTCATATATCATAGAACAAATTATTTAGATCACAAATGTCATGAGAGAAAACACCGATATTATTTTATAAATGAAAGTTGTGACTCTTTAAAGAAAAATAAAGTGTATATCCTTATGTGTATAATGATTTTATTTTTAATTTACTTTTATTTTTTAAAATATATTTTTATTGATTTCAGAGAGGAAGGGAGAGGGAGAGAGAGCTAGAAATATCAAAGATGAGAGAAAATCATTGATTGGCTGCCTCCTGCACACCCCACACTGGTGATTAAGCCTGTAACCTGGGCATGTGCCCCGACCAGGAAGTGAACCATGACCTCCTGGTTCACAGGTCAACACTCTACCACTGAGCCATTAGATTATTTTTTAAGTTGTTGAAATTCAGTTGGCAAAGCAATCAACTTTGAAAGACGAGTTAGTAAACTAAAATTTTCTTTCCTGACTTTGTATGAACAAATGAACTCTGACACACTATCTATGGAAATGGTGATTCATTTGCTCTGGTGCTGCGGAAGTTAGCGTTTGACCATAGATACGTTAGCAGGTGTATAAAACAGTGTTGAGTAAAACAAGCCAGAAACATATTGTAATACCTCATTATCTCATTGATATGAAGAAAAAACTGGCAAAACTACTTAGACCAGAGGTTCTCAACCTGTGGGTCGTGACCCCTTTAGAGGTTGAATGACCCTTTCACAGAGGGCGCCTAAGACCATCCTGCATATCAGATATTTATATTACGATTCATAACAATACAACATTACAGTTATAAGTAGCAATGAAAATAATTTTATGGTTGGGTCACAACATGAGGAACTGTTTTTAAAGAGCCAGAAGGTTGAGAACCACTGACTTAGACTGTTAGAAGTCATGATTGTGGTTGTCCTTGGGACAGGTCATTGTGGAGGCAATCTGAAGGGCTCGTCATGTTGTTTTTTGATCTGGATGCTGGTTAATACATGCACTCAGTTTATAAAAATTCATCAAATGGTGCATTACAATGCATGCACTTTCTGAATGTATATCACAGTTCAATAAAAACTTTAAAAATGTGTATAGTTTTCATCTTATGAACAGAGAAGGCAAATGCTAAGCACTCAGAAGAAATCTACATAACATGAGTTAAAAAACACACACAACAAATAGAAGTTGGGGGGAGGGTTTTACTTTTCATTACGCTGTAAAATTCACAACTCTTACACTGTCACATAATAAATAGAACCTTGACTTTGGTTTCAAAACTTATGCAGCTGCTTCCATAAACTTTTGACATATTTGGCAGTTATAAAGTATGTTTTAGACATCAGGATGATACATGCAGATGTTGGTAGGTTTATATGGTTGCCTGTGGTTCTGTAAAACTGAAAAAAATTCAGCAAAATAAACCATTATTCTGCTCAATTAAATTACATTGCCACCTTTATGAAAACACTTTTAGCATAATTGACTAAATACACAGTGCTGAAGGATAATCTTTCTAAACTGGTTAAATTAGTTTTGAAAAATACATCCAAATACATACCCTTTTAAAAAAGAATATGTTAGATACATTAATGTGTATAGAATGCAATTTTACAAGAAACAGCTGATGCTCTTTTGTCTGACATGACAATAGAAATCACAGTTGACTTCCAAGTGCTCTGCTCTTTGGTTGAAGCAAGTCTCCTGTGAGGCATTTAAGGGGAAAGAAGCAGGGGTCATGGGTAAGGGATGTCACTCAGGCTTTCCACCTAAGTTGCTATGTAAGCGTTCCTCCAGTGAGGCTGATGTGTAGCCTCACAGTCCTCTTTTAGCATTTATGAAGTTTACGATTTCAAGACTCCTGCAGGAACACGGCCCTACTGTTTTCCCCAGATGCCTCCTACTTTGGAGCCAGGTTGCTTTCAGTTTAGCACTAACAAAGGAATTGTTTTTGTTAAATATTTTTGCTCATTCAGTTTCACATGGCCCTGGTTTTTTGTTTTTATCAACTAAATTAAATTGTAGGTGCATTCACTTCCCAACATGTTGGTTCTCAATAAGCTAATTCAATAAATGCATCAAAAATATTTCTTTTAAGAAATAGAGACTTCCCACAATTTCTCCTTAACAGAATGTGCAGTTTGTACTTGCAGGTGACCTGAAAAAGTAGATGTGAACTAGACCCTGGTGACAGCTACATGGCTTTGTGGTACTTAAACAATTATTTGGCCTATTTCTTTGTAAAAAGAAGCTAAAAAGAAAAGAAACCTTCTCTCAAGAATTAAACCTGGCAGCAGCATCATACTCATAGCTCTGTCTACTTACCACTTTACAGTTTACATGACTCTTTTCCTGTTCCCCTCCCCCCCTACTCAATCCTTACCACAATTCTATTAAAACAAGTTAGATAGGTTTGTTACTCCTGTTTTACAAAGGAGAAAACTGGGACTCAGGGGCAGAGCCAGGGTTGTGTCCTCAGCTGGATCACAGCATTTTCATGATAATACATCATTTTGTGACCAACAAAAGAGGATTTTTTTCCCCTAAAAAAAACCTTTTTATTTTGCAAATAATATGATATGATATATTTTGGTTGACTGGGAATGTTTTTATTTTCAATGTGGACAAAGCTATTTCAAAATGATAATTTATTTTATTCAGCAGATATTTGTTGAGCACCTTTTGGGAGCCACAATGATGCTGGGATCTAGGAAGAAAATACACACAGACTGTCCTCTTGGAGGTGACAAAGTTGTGTCAACAATTCAACATTAAACATTCATGCACAAGTAGA
>PVJC01014939.1:0-35742 GCA_004026665.1 Murina feae
CTCCTGCTGGCCTTGTTGCCCCACTCAGCCTGTTCAGTCGTCCGTTCGGTCATCCGTTCCGTTGCAATGGCCCCTGGCTCTTTATATATATAGATAGCCAGAGTAGGCGCATTGAGGGGGACAGGGAACAGATTTCTGATTGCCAGGAGTGGAGGGAGATGGGCAGTTCCTGGTCATGGACACAGAGTTTCTTTTGGGGATGATACAAATGTTCTAGAATTAGATAGTGGTGATGGTTGCACAACCTAGGGGATATACTAAAAACCAATAAATTGTACGCTTGAAAATGGTACATTTTATGATACATGAATTATATCTCAATTGTTTTAAACGGGGGTAATGTTCCAGGCAAATCCAGTCTGCCCACACACTCAGGGCTCCCCCACACTGGAGGCAGGCGCCTTCCCACAAACAGAGCTCTGAGTGGCAAAAAGAATCCATCTCCTCCAATGGCTGCCTGGTGTCCTACCTGAGCTGCGCATGGCCTGGAGACTCACTCGCCTTGGCCAGGCTCTATCTCCTGGTAGCACCGCGGCCAGTGCACAGAAGTCGCTGGGAAGATCTTTGGCCCTGGCTCAAGGCTCACCCAGCGAACTGCAGGGCTTGTGCCCTTGGGGTTGGCCCAGCCAGCTCCCTTGCTCCTTCCCTCTCTCCCTCAACTCCTTGAGCTTTATGGAAGAAAAAAAAAGACCCTTTGCCCAGGCAGCATGGCTCGGTGGTTGAGCAGCAACCTATGAGCCAGGAGGTGGCTGGTTCAATCCTGGTCGGGGCACATGCCCAGGTGGGGCATGCAGGAGACAGCCAATCAAAGATTCTCTCTCATCATTGATGTTTTTCTCTCTCTCTCTCTTTCTCTCTCTCTCTCCCTCCCTCCCTCTATGAAATTAAAAGGCATATTTTAAAAAAAAAAAGACCCTCTAGATGGAGAACATTGGCAATTGCACAACTCCACAAGCAGCCTTTCAAACACCCCTACCCTGTCCTTGCAGAGCTTCTAAGCAAAGGCAGAGGTGAGCCTCTCACCGCTGCTTCGTCCACAGAGGGAATCAGAATGTGAGGGGGCATCTCAGGCAGATGGACACCCCCATCCGCCCACCCACCATGCACTCAGAAGGCCAGGCCAGCTCTCTCCGCTGCTGCAGGCACAGCAGTGTTCAGAGATTCATTGTCTTCTGTTCCACCGTGTATGTGTGTATACACTTGACACTCAGTAATTACCTATCAATTGAGGATATTCTGAAAATTGAAGAATACACTCGTACTAAAATATATCCCCAAATTAAGAGATCAACTGAAGGACCTGCATGCATGCATAGGAGCATAATCAATGGACACAAGAAACTGGGGGTTAGGGAGGAGGGGGGGAGGGAAAGGGGAAAAAATGGAGATCTATCTATCATTTGATGTAATACTTATCTATCATTTGTTGTAATACTTTAAGCAATAATAAAAATAAAAATAAAAAAATAAAAACATATATGCAACTTAAAATATATATATATATCCCCAAAGTTTCCTATGCTGTTATTACTATTTGTTATGGTATAGTAAATTCAGCGTTTGTCATATAAATATGTTTAACATCTTTTTTTAAAAAATTAAATTCAGAGAGGAAGGGAGAGAGAGAGAAACATCAATGATGATAATCATTCATCAGCTACCTCCTGCACACCCCTCACTGGGGACAGAGTCTGAAACCCAGGCACCACCAGGAATGGAACCGTGACCTCCCAGTTCATAGGTCCACACACAACCACTGAGCCACACGGGCCAGGCTAACATCCATTCTTCATGGAAACACAGAAATCAGGCCCCTGCGGTCCTCCCCTCTGTTACATGACAGCTCAGTAATTGTCAATCTGCTTGAAACCGGTTCAGCTCCTAAGCAGGAATTATTGTCACCAAATAGACAAAAGTAGTTCCAGGTTCTCAACCAGGCCATATCGCCCTGCCCGCCGCCCCACCCCACCCCAGGGACACCTAGCAATGTCTGAAGACCCTTTTGGTTGCCGTGACTTGCAGGGGTGTGCTACTGGCATCTATGAATAGAGACCGCTGGTGCTGCTAACCATCGGACACTCCACAGAACAGCCCCACCACAAAGAACTAGCCAGCCGCGCTCTAGAGCAGCACCTGCCCGGGCTGGCTGCGCTAGGACACAGCCCATCAGCAACACAGTACAGTGAGCAACTCAGCACACTTGTCTAAGTCACCAAGTCACTGAGCACACACCGTCACTAGCAGCAGCTGAAACAGCAAAGGCGTGTGGGTGGGGTTCACGGGAGCCCTCCTAAGGCGTCAGCCAGACTCCTTCGGTCCCCTCCCGATCTCACCTGCCTTAATCCCAGCGCCGGCGACCTCCCGGCCCCTCGCGCTCCCCTCACAATTCCTCTGACATAATCCCTGCCTCTTCTAGGCCAAGTGCCCCGGATCGCTCCAGCTCAGGCCCATCACCATCTGTGAAAACTGCTGCTGGTTCCCAGTTGGCCTCTCTTCTCTAGGAAATCCACCCCCCTCGCCGTCCCCTCTGGGGCGAGCTCCTCAGATCCGACTTGGTGCCTAATGTGAGCTAGACTCCAGGCTCAGTCCACACGCAATAAGGAGGCTAGGGGTATGGTGAGGAGAAAACGGACATCAAATGCTGAGTGTGATACCATCTAAGCCTGCAACAAACGCCAGCTACTGGGCTGTCGTCAAAGACACCACGCTGATCCGATGCCTCCACGCTCGCTGGGAACAAAACGCAGGCAGTGCATTAGTTTCCTATTGCTACTGTGAACAAACTGCCTCAAAGCAAGTGGCTGAAAACAACACAAAGGCGCTCTGGCCAGTGTGGCTCAGTGGTGAGAGCATTGGCCCAGGCACTGAAGGGTCTCGGGTTCAATTCCTGGTCAAGGGCACGTACCTGGGTTTCAGGCCCCCGGTTGGGCGCACGGAGACAACCAGTCCAGGTGTCTCTCTCAAATAGCTATTTGTCTCTCTTCCTCTGTCTCCCTCCCCCCTCCTCTCTCCCTTCTACTCTCTCTGGAAAGCAATGGAAAAAAATATCCTCAGGTGAGGATTAACAAAACAAAACATTTAAAAAAAACACAAATGCATTGTCTCACACTCCAGAGGTCAGAAGTGCACGATCAGTTTCATTCGGCCAAAATGGAGGTGTCAGCAGGGCTGTGTGCCATCTCCCGGCTCTACGGAAAAACCTAGCTCCTGGCCTCTTCCGGCTTCAGGAGCAGGGGTGGGGAACCTTGTTTGTGTCCAGGGCCGTTGGGGGATTTATCACACCACTGAGGGTCTTATAAAATCATCAACTGAAAAATGAGCCTGCTCTGTTTGGTCAAACATTCAATTAACTCACTCCTAATGCCGTGGCAGGGCCACACCACATGATTTCTCCGGCTCTATGCGGGCTGCGGGCCGCACGTTCCCTACCCTTCCTAGAGGCTGCCCGCATGATGGGCCCGTGACCACATGACTCACAACATCTGCTTCTGCTGCCACGTCTCCTGTCCGGACCGAGCCTCCCGCTTCCCTCTTGTAAAGACCCTTGTGCTTACACTGGGCCCACCAGCTAATCCGGGATAATCACCTCATCTCAAAGTTCGCAACTTAACCCCGCCTACAAATGCTATTTGCCATAGCAGGCAACTTACTAGTAGGTTTCAGAGAAGAGGACATGGACATCTGTGGAGGGTCATTATTCTCCCTACCACAGGGAGGGGTTAAATGTCAGACAACAATGGATGCCAGATAGAAATAACCGGTGGGTACAGCACAGTGCAAGGGGCACAGAGCTGGCCACGGGAGGGCTGAACTCTGGAGCTGGGTAGTCGCTGCCCCTCGTGGGTTCTGGGAATCAAGGTTGCTAAGTCACCCACCCTTGGCCTGGTTTCGTCACCGGCCCACCTACACCTGTGCAGCCTTCGTGGGCTTTCCGTAAAAGCATCCACGCAAATGCCTAGAGCACTTGGCTCATGGTAAGCCTCCACATATGTCTGCCATGACCACAGACCCAAGGGATTTCAGCAGGGAGAACCAGGAGGCAGCAACCGCGTGGTGCGGCCTCAGGGGGAAGGAAAAGACACCAGCGCGCTGTGAGCCCCAAGGAGGTAGGGACCAGGCTGCTGGTGCTCACCACTGCAGTCCCGGACCCTGGAAGAGTGCCCGAGACTGAGAGGCGTGCAACAGTGGGCAGATGGGTACATGGATGGATGGGTGGATGGATGGATGGATGGATGGATGGATGGATGGATGGATGGAGTAGGGATTGGGCAGTTGGATGGCACAGTGTAAAGAGCACTGGCTCCTGGTGAGAAGTTCAAGTCCATGTCCCTCCAACTCCCAGAAGGACGCACACCTTGACCATGGCCCTCAAGTGCGAAATAAGACGTTTGAACAGGACAGTCCTAGCTCTTCCAACCGCGATGCTGTGGGATTCTAAGTTATGTGTGGTCTTGCCTGAGTCTTCCCTCCCCTACAAAGACTCTAGGTCAAACTGTCTGATTCCCTCATTTATTCCGAACACGTCCAGCACTTCCCCATCTCCAGTACTTTCCTCACGTTCTCACTTTTCTTCCCCAATGCTGAAAAAAGCCCCCCAAGACCCTCAATCCAGAAGCTGGACAGATGAGAATCAAGACCCCACGCTCACGTGAGTCCTCCTTCCTTTTCCTGGAAGCCATCACCCGCTGCTAACAGTACCTGGTCACCACCATTGTCTTCATCTCACATGCCTGTCCCTCTCCCAGACAAACGTCCCCACCTACCGACCTAGCACACAGGAGGCCAAGAATCTCTGTAAATAGTTCTTCATTTTACTGGACTTAAAGGGGAATAACTGAACTCAGGAGAATTTAACGCTGCTTTTCTTCCATCCGATTAATTATTTCATTTCTTGGAGAGGCAGCCGACGCGAGCAGAAGGACCTGGGCTGGAAGCAGCTCCCCAGGCTCACCAGGCGACCTTTAACTCGCCACTTGGCCCAAGGGCTCCTGAAGTAGAAGCTACAGAGACGGCGAAGCACATTGCTTCCACTTCCAAAATCAGAGTGAAAGGGAAGAAAAGGAAACTTAAGAGATTTCCAAACATCCGGGAGCTATTTTTGAAAATGAATGACTTTTCCATTCACTTTAAAAAAAAAAAGGAAGGAAAGAAAAAGAAAGATATTAGACCAAGAATAGACCAAGAAGTAGTTGTTGATCATCTAAATGGAAGAACATTCTTGCAGGAGTCCACCCCTTACGTCCTTAAAATCAAGACACGCCCACACATTCATACAAACGCTACCTATAAATGAAAAAAGGAGGAATCACTACTTGTTTATCAGCAAGGTTATATAATACCTAAACAGACTCTGTGGGATAAATATAGTAAGCGTCCTATTAATTAATACTAAATAAGTGTTCCAAGAAGGTAGCAATCAGTGATGTCATCTGGCTCTGTTCTGTGGGGCTCCAACCTGGCAAATTCCCCAACCACGGACTGTTCTCTCCTTAAAGCGATAGCCTGCCCGAAGGACTTGTACCATTACCACAGAATTCTTCCATGTGGCGCAGGCCACATCCATCTCATGAACAAAGGGTCCCTAAAAGCGTTTGTTATGCTGTCCCCTGGGCCTTCCACCATCATCGCAACCATTTGCACTCTGTTTTGATCTCCAATGTGCTTCGGCTCGCCATTTTTCAGCTGCTCAAGGCTGGCGTTTCCAGGAGTGTACTAGTACAATGAAACTGCGCTAGAAGCTAAAATCGCACCCTCCCAGCCCATCTATAGGACAGTATCAACACAACCCCTCAGGAAGCACATGTGTGGATGTGCAGCCGTCGAAGGCACAGGATTTTTCCAAAGGAAGCAAAAAATGTTCTTCCCATATTTTCCACCTAAATGGGAAATACCTTTTTATAAAGTGGTGACTGAACTCTGAGCTCAGGTATGTAGAATACCACAAAAGACTGGCCCGCAGAAGCCAGCTACAGAAATGGCGAATTCACTCTATATTTTTAAAGGATGGTTTTTGGTATGATTCCAAAGACTCTGCAAATGGGACTCACAGTACTGACCTGCAGAGATAGTGCATTTAAACCTAAGGTAGGTTCATAGTCAAACTAAACAATTCTGTTTTGAAAATACGGAGATGTTTCCAGCCACATCTGTAAAGATGTTCCCTTAGGCTGCAACCTCTTTGTTGTGACTTGAAAAAGAAAGTACAGCCACAGTAATTCACCAACATGCCCTGAGCCGGCAATATCAACTGCTGTTGAACATAACAATAAATGGAATGAACAGAAAACTCTACAAGGGATTGTTTAACCACCCGTGGCCCTCGGTTACTTCACTTACAACAGTGTACTTTATACTATTACAGTTCGCGCTAAATTACATCTGAAATGTTTTAAGTCAGCAACAATGTGCACCTCACCTACTACACTGAAATTCCTCCATAATTTCCATTTCATTTTTCATTTTCTTTAAAAACCTAGGAATTTGCCCCTCTCCTGCCAGTTCTGTCTTTGGAAGCTGTTTGGGGAAAGTCCTCATTTTCTTGAACACAGTTTTCTGATCACATGAATCAAAGGCCACTCAAAAGGGGTTTTAACTGTCAGATGCATATGGAGAAAATGGGCTCCGACACAGTTTTTTCCATATAGTAAAACAAGTCCAACTTTAAAGGACAACTGGTCACCTATAAAAATCGGCAGGGTTCTGTTTTGAAAGAAGAAGAAGAATGACTATTACACCATTTACACCCTTCAGAGACTCCCCTTAAATGTTTGTGGCTTGCCGAGCATTCCATACATATTTCGGGCAAGGTATTATGGGAGCTGCAGTGCAAGCTGTCCCCTGCTGCATTTTCGCTCACTATAAAAACAATGTCTCATAAAAGTATACACATGTTTTTACTTTACAAAAAATGTAAAATATCCACTTTTGTTCACTCAGACGACACTTGCAGCATTAGAAACGAGACTTTTATAAATGTCTGCAGAGGGGGAGAATGTCACTGAGGAACAGACTTCTGGAGGAGAGAGGAGGCAACGTGTATGAAATGCATGGAAAGCTGACTTCTGGAGGGTCTGCTCACCTATGTCCTAGGTCATTCCACAGACAAGGGAATTCTTGCATTTATACTTCTCATCCTGAATCCCCACTCCAATGGAAGCACAACTGTTTTATATTACTCTCATAAAATGAGCCTTAGCCTTTTCTAAGCAAAACGGGATTCTTAATTGGTTCATTTTCCAATTGTTTGGGTTTTTAGCGCATACACACACACACACACACACACACACACAGCATAAAAGGGCACTGCATTCCAAGCAGTTCTAGCAATTCCAGAACCATCCAAGGCTTGATCAAACAGCTGTGGCTCTGGCCTCTGGTTAAAATTATAATATGATCTCACCTGATTTTCAAAATAACTAAGCATCCTTTTAACCCACAGAACTGTGCGAGGACTACCTACGTTTCTGAGCCCAGGGTTTGCAATGCTCGGAGAGGATGTTTGGGCACCACAACGCTTTTGCTTTGTTGGGCTTTCTTTTGCTTTTCCCTATCCGAACCCAGAAAAATCTTTAAACAATAATTCAAGCGGCTTCCCTCCTGCAAGTTTATTTTCCAGCGCCAGTGCCATGCAGCGCTGCCTTTCCTGGGCGGGTAGGCGGAAGCAGGCGCGATGTCACCACACTTGGCCTTTTCAAGTCTTAAAATCACTGGGAAGCCCAGAGTGTTTCCTTTCTGGCACTCGGGGCCGTGGACAAAATTTGCTCCAGACAGGACAAGATATCAGATAACCGCGGGAAACACTCGGTTTCACCAGGATTCCCAAGCCCATGAAAAATGCATCTCAGCAAAAGCAGCTGAACCATTGAAAAGGTTCAAGAAAAGCACCATTCCGGGCACTTAATGACATGCAAGAATTCGCGTTTGACTCCATACGGCTTATTTGCATGAATAATAAGACAACCTAGTGCCCTATTCATCGCCTGCACAAAGGGGAGAGCTAAAATTCAACTCTTGTTTTTCGTTTCTTCCAAAGCATCTGGGTCTAATCATACTCCCTTCTGGCCGCAGTACACAGGGCTGCTTCAATCAGGGTTTTAACTCAATGTTTCAGGCGCGAGAGAGCAACTACCCATCACAGCTGGGGAGAGAGAGGTTCCCCCGGCTCCCCGAGAACTGGGAACCCCGAGGTGTCCCCTGGCAGCGGTCCCTGGACGGAAACTCGGCTGAGCCCGCCAGGCGGGGAGCCCGCACCGGCAAGCGGGGCGCAGGTCTGTGCTCCAAGGTGACAGCTTCCCTGGCCGGCGCGGGGCCGGGGCGCTGGCGGGGCCGAAGCCGGGGCGGTGGGCCGCGGAGGCCCGGCGGGGATGGGCGAGGCCGCGGCGGAAAAAGGAAAAGAGGGCCATCCGTCAGCCCCAGGAGAGGAAATTCCAGGCGCCCAGCTCCCAGGCGCCGGTCACCGGGTGACGTGAGGGAACCCGGTCAGTCTGCCCGCCGCGGCGGGGCCGGGAGGAGGCCGGGGCTCCGCGCTCCGGGGCTCGAAGCCGGGAGAGTGGTGCCTCGATCCTCAGCCCGGGCCCCAGGGATGGGGACGTGGGGGCGCCCCGCTCGTCGCCCCGATCCGGGGACCTCCCGGTGTCCCCGAGCCCGTCCCCGAGCCGAAGAGATGGGGCGTCCGGGTGCTGGCCCGGGCCCCGCGCCGGCGCCCTTACCGGTCTCGGGGGTCGATCCACGACGTCTGGCGCGTGTTGTGGTCGATGTAGAAGACGCGGCCGTCGTAGTCGCGCGCCTCCTCCCAGCCGGCGGGCAGCGGCAGCTCGGAGCTCTCGCGGGCCCGCAGCGGCGCGGGGGGCGCGGGGGGCGCGGCGGGCGGCGCGGGCGGCGGCGGGTCCCGCGCGGTCTGCACGGACGGCGGCTCCCGCTGGGCCTCGCGCGCCTGTCCCCGCCGCCGCCGGCGGCCGCCGCTCAGCCACGGCATGACGGCGCGGGCCCCGCCGCCGCCCGGCCGCCCCGCGCGCGACGCCTCCTCAGCCAGCACTAAGGCCCGGGGCCCGAGGAGCGGGGGCGGCCGCGGGGAGCCGCCCGCCGCGCCCGGTGCATCCTCCAAAGGGCGCCCGTGCCCCGGCGCCCGCCCGCCGCCCGCTGGTCCGGCGCGTGGCCCTGCGCGCAGCCGGCCCGCTCGGTCCGGGTCGTAGGAGCCGCTGTCGCGCGCGGAGTCACAGTCCCGGAGCGGCAGCCACCGCAGCTGCGGGTGACTCCTCAGTTCCCGCGGCGCGCCCGGCCATCTTCGTTCCTCAGCGCGGCCGGGCCGGGAGGGGCGGGGCGCCGGCTGGCCACGCCCCCTTCCCAGCCTCGGCCCCGCCCCCTCCTGCTCCGTTCCCAGACCCGCTGCAGCGCCTTCCATCTCCGCCGGCTGCTCCGCCTCCAGGCTCCCTCGGGGCCGCTCTGCGATCCGCTCCGCTCCTCTACCCTCAGCCCCCACCCGGCGCGCAGCTTCTCCTCCTCCGACCGGGCCGGCGGCTCTTTTTCCCCCCATCCATAACACTCCTCCCCCCATGCCCCGCGCTCCTCCCTCTCCCCTCCCGCTCCACCACCTCCTCCTGCCTCCCCGGGAAACCGCACGGGGGCCAGGATGGGCGCCACCGCGTCCGTCCGCCCCCGGGCCACCGCGGAGGGGAAGGGGGGCCGAGAGCACGGCGCCCCACCCGTGTTGCAGGCGCGGCCTGTCTAGGCTGACTCCTTGGGGCCCAAACAGTTCCCGGGGGGGTGGGGGGGCAGGGCGGTCACCTCACTTCACCCAGTCCCCGGGGCCTGGGTCTCCCTAATAGCAAGATGGTCTCGAGAATGTGGGGAAAGGCCCGAGGGGAGACCGAGGGAGCTAGTAGCTGGAGGAGGAACCCGAGGCCCGGTCCTCCTGGGTGGGGCAGGGAGCTGGGCAGGTGGCCACTTGGTGTCCCTGGAGAGCGCCGCTTGGTGTCCGGAATCCCCGCTCTGGGCCAGGCCCCCTGAACTGCCCTGACTGTTTCTGTCTTTCCGGCTGGAGGATCCCATAGTCTGAGCGCAGACCCCAGTAGGCTGGGGAGCAAGCCAGTTCCACTCCTAAAACATGAAACCTCGGTGATAATTTATGTTCCACTCACAGCTCATAGCGGGGGAAACTGAAGTCCGAAGTTGGGGTTCTCTCTGGCTCCAAAGCCCCCCCCCCAGACAGTACTGCAGATCCCTGACTTAATGTCAGGAAAATATCAGTGAGGTTATAAAACACTATTAACAGTGATGCAAAGCTATCTAGTAAAAAACTTAGCCGGGCCCAGTGTGGCTCCGGTGCTGAGTGTCCACCTAGGAACCAGGAGGTCACAATTCCATTCCCGGTCAGGGCACACACCCCGGGGTTGCGGGCTGGACCCCAATAGGGCACGTGCAGGAGGCAGCTGATCCATGATTCTCTCTCATCATTGATGTTTCTATCTCCCTCTCCCTTCCTTTCTGGAATCAATAAAAACATATATTTTTTTTAAAAAAAACCCTAACAGGGATCCAAATGGAGATACATAGGAGAAGAGACTAGAGGGAACCGGTCCAAAAACGCTCGCAGTCATTTGCATTCCTTTAGGGGGAGGATTTTTTTTTAATCATTTACCTTCCAAATTGTTTGTCAAAGGATCATATCACTCTTAGAAGGGGATATGGAAACTGCTCATGGGGACACATCCGAAGGCCTCTCCTCCCCCTCCCACCACCCGCAGAAGCTCCCTGCTGCCCACGTACCTGCCCCCGCCCGCCCGCATGTTTTATGCCGGAAATACCATAAGCCGAGCCCTTTCAGTGCAACCTGCGCAGTTATGAACTGGGAGGCCATGGGAGGGCATGAAAAACGCAAATGCTTGGTGATCTTCAGTTGCAGGGAATGCGCAGTGCAGAGTGCCCTGCTCTGACACCTTCCTTGCTGATTGGCATGATTTATGGCCAAAAGGTCTGCCACTGCCTTTCGTACCCCTCTCCCTGCTCCGCCATCACACACACACACACACACACACACACACACACACACACCTTACCACCCTACATGGCCTGGCTGACGCTGCGTCCTGGCCCTCCCAGGCATCATATCATCTCACAATGTCACAAATCTGGGCGCTCTCGCTGGAAATGGGGCCGGAGCGTGTTGGAGGACAGCCAGCCTCTGCAGGGGGGAGGTGGAGAGAAAGAACATCCCGCTCAGAGGGATGGAAGGAAGGGCTGGAGGAAAAGTAGCAATAAAGAGGAAGGAGTGGGGGAAGCTCCATCCATTAGGAGCTGAGGCCTTTCCCCAGGGGACAGGTGTGAGGTACTCGAGTCAGCCTGGCAGCGAGGATGCACCGCAGACCTACTATGTGCAGGCATCGTGCTGGTGTTGGGGTGCTGTAGAGAACAGGACAGTCTGTGCCCGCCCGAGCGCCTGAGTCTGCGACTAGACAAAGAAATGGGCACTTAGGGCTGTGGCGTGTCTACAGACGCAGCCAGAGTCCCGAGCTCAAACTGGGGGCTCTGGAGGCCTTGTGAGACCAAAAGGAAGCCTTCCTGGGTGAGGAAACTGAGGCTCAGGTCTTCGGATTCCCCAGTTCTGAGCCCTTATTCCTGGCACGTGGAGCTGCTGTCATCAAACACTCGATGATTTGCATAACAGATGCGCCGCCCCACCCAGCTCTCCTTGGCTGGGGCTGCAGCCTTTCAGAGGATTAGCGTTGGCTGACAGATGTCTGAGGCGGCCGCCCACCCCCCAGGGACCCGTTCTGCACTCTGACAGCCCAGCCCCCTGGCCTCGGTGGGACGCCCACTAGTGCGCCTCACACTCCAGAGCTGCCCTGGCCGCCCTGGCTTTGCTGGCTCCTTCCTGCCCCAGCCTGCCTCCTTGCCTCCATCAGCCGGCACCCCATTCACTCGCTCCATGAGAACCCCGCCGCAGGCACAGCTTCCAGGAGGCCTGGCCTAAGAGGCGGGCTGCTTGCACTGGCTCCCTCCCAGGCACTTAGCAAATGTGAATGGTTTGATCCTCAGAACAACATCCACTGTATCTCTAGCGGCATTTGCACACGAATAGAGAACGCAGCGAAGTGACCCGACTGCCAGAGAGGAGAGATCGGAGACCCTCGCTGAAGAGGCTCTCTCCACAGCTCTGGCCCGCTGGGAGTCAGGTACAGTGAAGGAGGCCCATTGCATCCATCTTCCTAAAGGGAGCCGACTTGGAAGGGGCCAGAACTTGGGGTGAATGAGGCCTGTCTATTGTACCATTCGTCCCTTTGACTTGGAATGTTTGTCCAGGCAGCTGCTCATGGCCCCTGAGGACCTGTGCAGGGGGGGATGGGGTAGAAGAGAAGTCGGTTGGGGGTGAAGGGACTCGACTCCCCAGCTCCTCCGAAAGTTAGGGAGTCTCTTGTGCGTGTCTTAATTGTTAGGGAGAATAAGGCCCGTCTTTCTTACAGGCAAGCGGGGCTTTCCATGTTGGACAGAAAGCACATGCGCGCACAAAGCACTGTGGGGAAGGAGCCTTCGGTCTTAGCCGAGCGCACAAGTATGCATTCTTTATGGCCCCCGTGTTCAAACCTCAGCCTCGCCAACAACAAAAGCACAAACATTGTAGCGACTTCTCCTCCCACCCAGCTTTCTGATGGAAAAACGGCGCAGGAAAAACCCACTGGGGCTCTCGGTAATCGAGACGCAGATCCTCGTCCTCCGCGCGGACCCTCTGGGAAATCCCCTCGCAGAATAGTTTCTTTAAGATGCTTGTTAAGGAGCAAATCCAACACACTCCTTGCATGCCAGACCGGCGAGCGCAGCGTCTGAAGAATTTTACTCTCAATTAGATTCGGCCTCCGCTCCCCGCCCCTCTTCCCAAAGGGGAGACTTTGTTTCCAAGAGGAAGGTACGAAGCTGCGCGCACACACGGGGCTTGCGAGGCGCCGCGGAGGTGGCAGCCCCGCGTCTGAAATGGCGATCATGGTCCGAAAGGAGAGAAAGAAACGCTGCGGAGAAGCCTCGCTTACTTGTGTAAACAATCGCATGTTCTAGGAAGTGACACATTGGGTGATTCTGTACAATGTGCTAAGAGGGAAACGGAAATGGGCCGATTGGGTCTGAAGAAGAAATGGCTCATTGTTTGGCATTCTTCAAACGCTGGGCTAATGACTGGGCTCTGGGCGCCTCGCACACAGTATTTGAGTAATGCCAATGCATTACTTCCATGCGATCCCTGCTCATCCCCGCCTTGCGGGCCTCGGGATCCCTAAGCCCAGCCTCTCAGCCCCTGGCACCGGGAAGGAGCGCCGCTGTGCCTGGAGCCTTCGCTTCACGCCTTTATCTCTTTAGTCGCCTGTTGACTTGTGATGGGAAAAGGCTTTGTTTAGATCTGGCGTGTGGACAGGGAGACTGGGAGCAGTTCTCTCAAATGGCACTTCCTTGATTTGTGTGGATGCGGCCCATCCTGACGTGAAGTGGTTTTGTCCTTTCCTAACGGTCCACTGGGCACACACGCAGGGCACCAGGGCCGAGTCCGCCGCGGGCTGAGCCAGGCAGCCTGCACTGGGTCCATGGCCCTGCTCTAGCCTGCGCTGTGTCGGCTTCTCGAACCAAAGCGATGTCCTTGGAGTCAGGTCAAGGCCATCGTGTTGTAGGCGGACTCCGTTTGCACCTGGGTTACTCCAATTCAGGTTTTAAAAAATGTTAGAGCAATTTCCCTCCCAAACTTAGAATCCTCGTAGTCACCACTTCCTTCCTCTCCAGTCTGCGCTCCCACAGCTACATTTTTACTCCTTTCCCTTCCCAACCCATGGGTTACAGTCAACACAATGCTGCGAGCCAATTGGAAATGGATTCCAGGCCAACCATCATTTCGGGAAGACGCAGCTGCCATGAGCCAGCCTACTCCAACACGCTTCCTCTGGCTGCATCCTCTCCTGTGTGGGATTCTGACTCTGGTCCCCTGTGTATTTGCAAAAACAGATTCTTAAACTGCAGACCTCCGCTTCCCGGGCCCAGCGGAGCGGCCTAGCCGTCTGGGGCCCACAGAGACACGCAGGAGGCTTCGGCAGACACAGAGCTGAGCAGTCTCTGGGTCATTAACATTTCTTTTTCATTTGATGACACTCATGTTATAAATGAGTCTCTTCTGTAGCATGAATGGAACCGTTCTGGAACACATGTAACCTCCCTAGATCCGAGAGCAACAACCGAGGACGGAGGTCATATATCAGCGCTTGTCGAGCGGAGCGGCTGGGACCCCCAGGGAGCATCTGACAGGATCTGGAGACGTTTTTAGTTGTCAGAACCGGACAGCTCTCCCATTGGACCTCCATAGTGCTCAGGGTTCTCCATAGAAACGGAGGCAACAGGGCGCGTACGTGCACATGCGTGTGTGTGTGTGTGTGCGCGCGCGCATGTGCTTAATGTGTAGTCATCATAAGGAATTTGCCCACATGATCCTGGAGGCTGACAAGTCCCCAGACCTGCAGTCAGCAAACTGGAGACCCGGGACAGCCGATGGCACAGTTCCAGCCCAAGGCCAGGTGGCTCCAGAGCCAGGAAGAGCGGATGCCTCAGTTCCAGTCCAAAGGCGG
Organism: Murina feae; assembly: GCA_004026665.1. NCBI lineage: Eukaryota > Metazoa > Chordata > Mammalia > Chiroptera > Vespertilionidae > Murina > Murina feae. The sequence continues at coordinate 14,589 of PVJC01014939.1, forward strand.
GAGAACACAGACGCCCGGCTCCAGGAGCCAGGCCGGGCAGCTCGCCCTCAGCGGTGGGAGAGGGGCTGTTTCTGTGTTAATCAGACCTTCCACTGATCAGACGAGGCCCACCCACCTCTGCTGTCCTTAGGCCACTGATCCGAAGTCCCAGCCCACACAGGAACACACTCGCAGCCGTGCCCAGAGTCACGTTTGGCCCAAGGTCTGGGCCCTCCGAAGCTGAGTCGGGGTGACACATGAATTGCCCGTCACACCTCCGACTCCATCACCAGCTGCTCTGTTTCTAGGCTCGTCCTGCTCACAGCATGGTGCGTGGACCAGCACAGGGGTCTGGGGGGGTCGCTCACTGCATGGCCCAGCCCACCCCCACGCCTTTGCGAAGTGCTGTCTTACACACACGAGGCGGGTAGGGAGCATATAAGAAAAGAGGTTTGACAAGATTGATTCGAAGAGCCTTCTGGGTAGAGCTCTCGCTACTCAACCTCATGATCAGTGGGGCGTATTTTTCAGCTAACAGGCGTCACGCCCTGCCCCCAACACCGCAAACGCCCGCACTCCTCCACGGAAGCACGTTTAAAGCCTAGATCTGGCCCTGGCCAGGCGGCTCAGTTGGTTGGGCATCATCCCACCGCTGGTTCGATTTCCAATCGGGGCACATGCCCGGGGCTTGGAGCTGGATCCCTGGTGGGAGGAGTCAGGAAGCGGCCAATCAAGGTTTCCCTCTTACCTCTGCCTCCTCTTCTCTCTGAAAATCAATAAAAATAAATACATAAAGAAAAGAAAATGACGAAGCCAACTGCAGCCTTTAAAAAAAAAGAGCCTGGATCTGTTGGGCACTCGGCTTTAGGCCATGTGTCCATGAAGTTCAACCAGGCTCACCTGGCACAGAAGCAGAAATGGGCAAAGAGCCAGCCCCAGGCCAAGCACGCTGGAAGCCACGTTTGATTTTTGCCTGATTTTCCTGGTGTCCCCACTCGGAACCAGCTGCATAGTTTGGGGGCTGCATTTTGCAGTACAAACAAAAACATGGGGCCCTATCTTAGTCCATCCAGGTTGCTTGCACAGCATACCACACACATGGGGTGGCTTATCAACCCTGAATTTATTTCTCATAGTCCTGGAGGCGGGCAGTCGAAGCTCAAGGTGCCAGCATGGCCGGCTGAGGACCCTCTTCCGGGTCGCGCATGGTGGAAGGGGCAAAGGAGCCCTGGGAGGCCCCTTTTAAAAGAGCATTGATTGGCCCTGGCTGGTGTTGCTCAGTGGACAGTGCGTCAGCCTGCGGACTGAAGGGTCCCAGGTTTGATTCCGGTCAAGGGCACTTGCCTGGGTTGTGGCTCGATCCCCAGCTGGGGGTATGCAGGAGGCAGCCGATCCATGAATCTCTCTCATCATTGATGTTTTTATCTCTCTCCCCCTCTCCCTTCCTCTCAGAAATCAATAAAAATATTTTTTTAAAAAATAAAAGAACATTGATCGCATTCACGAGGCCCCATCATCAGAACCTTAAGCACCTGCCAAAGGCCCCACCTCAGGGTGAAACCAGGAGTGGGGGTGGGGGCAGGGACTAGTGTGGAATTTGGAACATCCCAAAGTGCATGTGATCCTTATCCCAAAACGTACGTGCTCCTGCTGCACTCGCCAGAAGAGAGACAAGCCGACACGAAGTCCCTCTAAGGAAGAAAACAGCGCCAGCTATGAGGCAACTCTGCCCTAAGACCCAAACCCAATCTCATCAAAGCATCTAGAAAGATTCCACGGATTCCAAAGGTCTTATTAGCAGATAAAAGGGTATCTTGGATTCTTGGAGTGCAAAGGTCTTTAGCGCTAGAGGGAAAGTACATAGTTTGAGAACCACAGAAATACAAAACCCCACCGCGGGGCCAGGCCTGCAATGTGCCTGGGTACACAGAAGGATCGATAAGGCGTGCAGCTTAAACCTCAGGTCAGGGTCCCGAGCCTGCCCCCTGGGAAGCGGAGCACTGTGGACACAGCAATCATTAATAGGCCTCAAGTGGTCCATTAGGGTCGCTGACAAAGAATCTAGCCAGGGGCCGGCGCAGGCCGGGACGCGTGTGCAGGCCGGTCACGGGACGCTGGCCGCCTTCGCATGGGGACCTCAGCCGCAGGGGGCGTAGGAAAAGTACAGGAGCGGTTCAGGCAGTGGCGCCGGAGGGCTGCCGTCTGAGGTGGAGAAGGACTGTGCACCTGACTGTGTGCGTTCGTAAATTTCAAAGACTTTCTGAGCTTCGGGAGCCATTGCGAATGTCTCACTGGGCAATGAGGATCAACTTGTGATTTTTTAAAAAACGATATTTGTATTAATTTCGGAGAGGAAGGGAGAGGGAGAGAGAAGCACTGGTCAGCTGCTCCTGCACACCCCCCACTGGGCATCGAGCCTGCAGCCTGAACATGCGCCCTGACCTGGAACCAAACCCTGACCGGGAATTGAACCCTAACCACCTGGTTCATAGGTCAACGCTCAACCGCTGAGCCACACCAGCCAGGCTACACTTGTGATTTTTTTAAATTTCTTTATTGTTTAAGGCATTACATATGTGTTCTTATCCCCCCATTGCCTCCCACCCCCTACACTTGTGATTTTAATTGAAAATGAATTTTATGTACAATAGTGGCACATTTGAAGAGAATTAAGTTGCACTATATAAATTTAATTTATTAGGCTTAGAAGTGATTCGCATACTTGGGAGTGTATTTGTTAATTGGCACCATTAACAAATGGTTAAGAAGTGATTAAGAAGAGAACTGCATGCAGTACACCAAGAGTTTGCAATTTAAAATTCATGGAAGTGGCCCGGCCAGTGTGGCTCAGTGGTTGAGTGACGACCTATGAACGAGGGGGTCGAAGTTCGAATCCCAGTCAGGGCACATGCCTGGGTTTCGAGCTCGATCCCCTGTGGAGGGCGTGTAGGAGGCAGCCGATCAGTGATTCTCTCTCATCATGGTTGTTTCTTATCTCTCTCTCCTGCTCCCTTCTTCTCTGAAATCAATTTAAAAAAATATTTTAAAAAATAAAATACAATAAAATTCATGGAAGTGTTAATTACCAAAGTTTGCAACTGGGATCAAGTATTTTCCAAAGGCCCCTTAAAAATGGTTGCTGTTATTTGCTAGACTTGAAAGCAACAAGAATAATAATAAAGTTTCTAGGCTGAACTTAAATGTTTAAAGAGAAACTAGGCATTTGAGTGTGTGACTTAAATAAGTTGGCTATCAAATTTGTAAAAGTGAGTAAATCATTCTTTGTGCACACACACACACCACTTTTGAGAGGTATAGTCGCCACTTCTGAAGGGCTGTACGATGTCCAAATTATGGTGCTTACTTTTTTAAAAAAAATCACAAGTCCATCTTTGCAACCCTATGTCAATAATATGATCAAATACCAATATTGTTTATCAAATAAATTCCACCTAAACTCAGAGACCGTGCTGAGCCCTCCAGAGCCTGCTCGGAGCTGATAAGGTCTGATATGATTCAACTTGCATTCCTGCTAAAGTGCTTGCCTTTCTGGCTTCGTGCACGAACCTGAACCTAATTTTCTGCCCTTGTCACATTCTCATCCATTTACAGCGTGTGCGTATGTGTGTGCGTGTGCATGTGCGTGTGCGTGCGTGTGTGGTTGTCATCTGAATACGTTATTTCATCCCTACCTGGCTGATTTATGTGCCTTGTAAAGGACCAGCTTAACTCGGAGCCAATTTACCCCGCGGGCCTTCGCACCAGTGTGTGCTTTGCAAGGGGCTGAGCTCTGAGCCACTGAATTACAATGTGCTCTGTCACACTCCGAGGCCCTCGGAGCAGCACAGCCGGGCCTCGCCCCACACCTCCAGAATCAGAATGTGCTTTTTAAGCAGAGCCCGGGGTCATTCCCAGGCACATTAAGGCTGAGGGAGCATCGGGCCGGGCCGAGCTCAGGTATCAGCTGGCGCTCATGGTAATGTTGTGTTGCTTGAGTTTCACGCTCGGCAGACTACATTGCAGCATTTATTTATTTTAAATGAAAAGCTGACAGGTTCCAGTTCAATTAGTTCCTAATAAACTGTCCCTACAAAGTATTGAATGATGTGTGTATTTGTGACTGAGTTCATGCAAATGACACTTGGGTGACTGGAACATAAACTCGGCACATTAATGGGTCCGTGGCAATCTCCCATAACATGGGGGGCGGGGGGGGAGCGGGCATCTATTGTAACCATTTGCGGGCCCAGCGCCCCAGGAAGTGGAAGCTCCAGCAGATAAAGGCCGGGCTGGGTTACAGGAGGTCACAGATGCGTTTCTGTCACTCATATCAAGGAAGGGAGTCTGCTTCCCTCCCGTTAATTGAGCACACGTTGCGCCTTGCTTGCCCGATCCAGTGTGAGGAGGTGCTGTGCCAGGACTCCCGCCCCAGGCTTAAGAAAACCAGCACATTCGCATTCTTTTTTTTCCCTTCAATCCTCACCCGAGGCTATTTTCCCATTGATTTTTAGGGAGAGTGGAAGAGAGAGGGAGAGACAGAGAGAAACATTGATGTGAAAGAAACACATCGATTGGCTGCCTCCTGCACGAGCCCTGACCAGGGGCCTGGGCCAGGGAGGAGACTGCAACTGAGGTATGTGCCCATGACCAGAATCGAACCAGGGACCCTCCAGTACACAGGCTGACACTCTAACCAGTGAGCCACACTGGCCAGGGTCTGGCACTTTTACACTCTTCCTCCGGGAAGTCACCTGCCATGGAAGAAGCCGGATTACTCTGAGACTCCCGTGCTCAAGGCCACCAAGGAGCCACGTGGGAGAGAGCACCGAGGAGCCAAATGCTGGCTTCTTGCACCTTCCATCCTAGACGGCTGTGCAGCCCAGTGAATGGCTGCAGCAGATTCCACATGGAGCAGAAGCCTCACTTAGCTGAGCCCCACCTGACTCACAGAGTCACAGGCAAACAATAAAATACTGTTGTTCAGCCCAGCCAGTGTGGCTCAGTGGTTGAGCACCGACCTATGAACCAGGAGGTCAGGGTTCGATTTCCACTCAGCACAGGCCCAGGTTGCGAGCTCAGTCCCTGGTGTGGGGCGTGCAGGAGGCAGCCAATCAATGATTCTCTCTCATCATTTATGTTTTTACCTCTTCCTTCCTCTCTGAAATCAATAAAAATAGTTTTTTTTAAATCCTGCAGTTTAAGCCATTGATTGGGGAGGTGATTTGCATAGCCCTGTGTCATGCCAACCTGCTTCCTGGCCATCACAGAACAGGTCTGCCAACGCCCAGAGGAGCTCCTAGAGCAGCGGTTCTCAACCTGTGGGTTGCGACCCCTTTGGCAGTCAAACAACCCTTTCACAGGGGTCGCCTAAAACCATCCTGCATATCAGCTATTTACATTACGATTCATAACAGTAGTAACATTACAGTTATGAAGTAGCAACGAAAATAATTTTATGGTTGGGTCACAACATGAGGAAGTGTATTTAAAGGGCCAGAAGGTTGAGAACCACTGTCCTAGTGGGTGCCTCCCCTAACACGGGGGTAGGGGTGTGGGGGGCGGGTGAGGAGAGGAAAGCAATGGAAGCTGAGATACAGAAGAACTAAGAAATCAAAAGTGAGGAAAGACAGAAGGATTGTGGCTGGCTTTGATGTGGCCAAGGGGCGCCCCCCACCCCATCACTTTGTTCCCTTTCTATAAGTTTGGTTGAAGCATATCTTACCCGCAGGTAAATGCACAGACAGAAGTGTGGGCCTCAATGAATTTTCACCAAGTGAACCCGCCCATCTCAGGGGCACCCAGGTCAGCACTCGCGATGCCCCTCAAGGCCTCTCCAGGTCACTGACTGTCCCCCGCCGGGTACCACCCTCCCAGTGTCTCTCAGAGTCGGTCAGTGATGCCTGTTTTGAAATGTTCTATCAACAAGATGCATACAACCCATATTTTTTGTACCTGGCTTCTTTTTTCTTTCCTTTTTTTAAAACTCAATTATTTATTTTCTTTTTTAAATCCTCACTGGAGGATATTTTCCACTGATTTTTAGACAGAGTGGAAGGGAGAGGAGAGATAGAGAGAAACATCAATGTGAGAGAGACACATCCATTGGTTGCCTCTTGCACACCCCCCAACCAGGGCTAGGGATTGGGCGTACAACCAAACTACATGACCTTGACCGGAATTGAACCCGGGCCCTTCAGTCCACAGGCCGATGCTCTATCCACTGAGCAACACCGGCCAGGGCCTGGCTTCTCCCAACCTCGTGTTTGTGAGATTCATTCCTGCTGTGTGCAGTTTCGTTCACTTGGTCCCAGCGATGGTGAGGACCATTGTCTGGCTACATCATAACGTATCTGCGCGTGAGCTGAGTTGATTTAAAGCCTCGGTTAGCAAACCTTTCCTGAAAACAGTCGGATTGTGGATACCTTAGGTGTGGCGGCCACAGGCCTCTATAGAAGCTACTCATCTGCCACCGCCGCTTGAAAATAGCCACAGACAATGTACAAGGGAATGGAAACGTTTGTGCACCAATAAAACTGGCTCTATTGACACTGAAATGCGAATGTCATGTCATTTTCACGCGTCACACAATGTTATTCTTCGTTTGATTTTTTCCTGACCAGCTCAAATGTAAAAAGTACTGTTTTTACACTTGGCTTTTCCTCTAACTAAATGGGATCTTTTGTAAAAGTTCCCGAATGTCAGCAAGGGTGCAGGGGAACAGGAATTCGCAGGAATGTGAAGCGGGCATTCTTTGGGGTTGGCAATGGGACGGGATATATATCAAACACCTTAAAAAATGCTCGTGCTCTGACCATTTCTAGGCTTCTATCCAAGGAAAATAACCAGAGATGGGCCTAAAGATGAATGGGCAAGGATATTCATCGCAGCATTATTTATAATATTAAATAATTGGAAACAGACTACTGCGTTCAGTTCTGGCAATTGGGCGGGCCGAGTAATGCATCCCATGCCCTCATATTTCCACAAATACACAGACATGTTGAATAAAATATAACACGAATATGAAATACACCAACTAGCCAGAGAGAAGCATCACTTTCCTGGGTCAGAAGGGAACTGCATCCAAATATAGCCCCTCACTACTGAGGGCTGGTTTTATTTATTTATTTATTTATTTATTTATTTATTTATTTCAGAGAGAAAGAGAGAGAGAAACATCAATGATGAGAGAATCCTAAATCGGCTGCCTCCTGCACACCCCACACTGGGGATCGAGCCCACAACCCAGGCCTGAGCTCTCACTGGGAATTGAACTGTGACCTCCTGGTTCATAGGTTGATGCTCAACCACTGAGCCACACTGGCCGGGCTGAGGGCTGGGGTTTTAATACCATCATAAGAATAGAAGATATGACATTGACCCGCCAACCCGGGAGTGGTCGCACCATTTTACATTTTACTGCTAATGTGTGAACGGTCTGGCTTCCCCACGTGCTGGCCGGCGTGCGCTGTTGTCGCTGTTTTTTTCTGTGTTTTAGCTGTCTGCTCCGTGGGCAGTGATCGCTCATTGTACTTTGAATTTGTTTCCCAAATGGCTGATGATGTTGAACATCTCTTCATGTGTTCACCACCTGTTCCTCCCCTTCAGTGAAATGTCGCCTCATGTCTGTTGTCTGTTTTCCAATTGGATTGTTGGTTTTTACCATTGAGGCTTCAGAGCTAGTTTCCCCCCGTCACCCCTGCCTACCCAGCATCCACTGCTTCCCCTTTCTCCCGAAAGGAGTCCAGTGCTGCCTCTGGTAGCCACCACCGCACTACGCAGCATGTTTCTAGAAAGGAACCCCCCCCCTCTTTTTTCTTTAAATCTTCACCCCGGGATATTTTTTCCATTGATTTTTAAAGAGAGTGGAAAGACCCTAGTTGGTTTGGTTCAATGGCTAGAGTGTTGGCCTGCAGATTGAAAGGTCCTGGGTTCGATTCTAGTCAGGGCACATGCCCGGGTTGCAGGTTCAATCCCCAGTAGGGGGCGTGAGGAGGCAGCGGATCAATGATTTTCTCTCATCATTGATATTTCGATCTTTCCCTCTCTTCCTTTCTGAAATCAATAAAAATACATATTAATAATTAATATATAATACAAAATAAAGAGAGTGGAGGGGGAAGAAGGGGAAGAAGGGGAGGAGGGGGAAGAGAGAAACACTGACATGAGGCAGGTACATCAGTTGGTTGCCTCCTACACATGCCCTGACTCCCACCAAGATTGAACCCAAAACCCAGGTACGTGACCTTGACTGGGAATTGAACCAGAGACCTTTTGGTGCAAGGGCCGACACTCTAACCACTGAGCACCACTGGCCAGAGCAGTTTCTTCGCTTTTTAGGAGAGTCATCCAACAATAATATTTACCTCTTCCCTTAACAAGGTTGGAAGAGGCACTGGGAACCAACAAGAAGGACAGTAGAAAGGAGAAATGGCCCAGTTCAGGTCCATGGTGTCATCATGGAGCTGATGCTTCACCCAGCTTGCAGACGGCGCATCTGCACTTCCTATGAGCAGAGACCTGCGCATCCTCACTGTTTGCCCCCAAGGAGTCGTGGTTTCTCACAGCAGCCGCAGACCCTGTAACCCCTGCATGTTGTATTGTACAGTGTTTTTCTTTTCTTTTTCTTTGTCAGTCCTCACCCAGGGACATTTTTTCCGTTGACTCTTAGAGAGAGTGGAAGGGAGAGGGAGAGACACAGAGAGAAGCATCGATGTGAGAGAGACACATCAATTGGTTGCCTTCGCACACGCCCCAACCAAGGTTGGGGATCAAGCCTGCAACCGCTGCATGTGCCCTTGACCGGAACTGAACCGGGAGCCTCCAGTCCCCAGGCGGACGGACGCTCTATCCGTTGAGCCACACCGGCTAGGGCTACTCCGCTTTTCTTAAGCAACCCCACACTGCGCACCCTGCTCCTCTTAGTCACCACTGTTGCTGCCGTTTGTCTTGAGCTCACGGGCACACACAGAAGCCAGCGGACAACCATCAGTCAATACACACATGGACACTGACCGACAGCGACCAGGTCCGAGTACCCACTGAGTGTGAACATGCAGCAGGAAGCCACCAGGCGCTGAGCTCGCTCAGAGGCAAATGGAGCCGCGTGCGAGAGGAGGAATGTGCAGGGCACCCAGCCGTTCCCTGTGCCCCCGGCCTTCCTGCGCGCCGGCCACCTTGCCCTGCCCCCTTCGCTCTGCACCTGCGAGGCCCCTCTGTGACCTGAGCCAGGTGCTGGGGGGAGGGGGCTCCCTGGCTGCCTCTGGGTTCCGGGCGGGGCCCCCGGGGGAGCCCAGAGGCGGCTGCGTGTGCTGAGCGGCCTGGCTCCCGCCGGGGACACAGCCGTCCAGCCACACTTCGCACCCCTTCGCACCCCTCGCACCGGGGAGCAGGTCCGTTGCCCGGGCTCCGCTCACTCCGCAGGTCACACACTAGGAGGCTCTGGGTGGCCTCCGGTCGGTACCCGGCACCCCGGTTCCCACAGGGCGACGTGACGAGGGCCCCGTCCTCCCCTCGGTGGGAGGAGGCGCCGGGGAGAGGAGTCCCGGGGTAGGAAACGGGGCTGTTATCAGGGCAGCGGTCGGCCTGCCCATCCTCCCCTCAGACGGATGCCGCCATCCGGAATGCAGGCAAATCCCCGGGGCCGGGGGAGGTGAGCACAGGGCTCGGATGGGGAGGAGGCGGATGGGCAGGAGGAGGCTGGGAGGGAGGAGGCTGGAGGATCCGCGGTGTCTCCCCAAGGGCCACGCTCCTGCCGCCCTTTATCTTTATTGCGCCCACTATCTGCAGCTGTCGGGGCTGGCTGCTCCCCCGTCTTCTCGGAACAAAGCTCCTCAGCGCCCTTTGCTCGCAGGAGCCTGACCAGGCGGAAACAAACGCCCAGAAACCCTGGGAAAATTGTTGCCCGACGCTCACACGGCACTGCGGGCCCGCGGTGGGGAGCACTGCCGCCTGCTGCCCGCCTGGGGTACTGCACCCCGCCGCGCCCCCACCTGCCCAGGCGGTTGCAGAGCCGCCCGGCCATCCGTTAAGCTCACCTGAAGGGCCTGGCCATAGACCCCGTCGGAAGCGGAAATCTGCAGAGTCTACAAATCACTAAGAAAAACACGAGCAACCCAAGCGGATAATAGGCACAGGCTACGGATGGGAAACGCACAAAAGGCAAACCTTGCGGGCTAATGAGCATGAAAAGATGCTTAACCTCGAAAACACTGAGAGCCACGCCTCAGCCCACACGGAGGAGCTGAGGAAATGGGCCTCGTTTCACGAATGGCTGGATTATAAACTGGAGTCGTTTGGGGCTGCGACTCAGCCGTGTGCAGCCGCACGGACGGAGGAGGCGCGCCCTCCTGAATGGACCGTTCATTCTCCTCCGGGCACGGCCTAGGCGAACCGCGAACACTGCCAATCGCAAGAGCAGGGACTCCAGATATTCGAAACGAGCTCAGTACTTAGCAATGCGAGAGCGTTAATAAGTCATTTATAAGTGAGAATAGAGCAGGTGGAATTAACTAGGTCTATATCAACACGCCAAACCTTGAAATCATGTTAAGCAGATACAGAAATACACTTGGGATTACATGTAAGTATAGCATTTAAAAACTCACACGAGCTCTGACCGGTTTGGCTCAGTGGATAGAGTATAAGCCTGCAGACTGAAAGGTCCCAGGTTCGATTCTGGTCAAGGGCATGGACCTGGGCTGTGGGCACATCCCCAGTGGGGAGTGTGCAGGAGGCAGCTGATCGATGTTTCTCTCTCATCAATGTTTCTAACTCTCTATCCCTCTCCCTTCCTCTCTGTAAAAAATCAATAAAATATATATTTAAAAAAAACTCACACGATACTACATTGCTTATGGAACAAACTTTTGCATTAAAGCCTGAGATTAAGAATAGGACAAATAAACACCACCTTCAGATTGGAGGTGACTTTGGAATGGAAGGAGAGAAATTAGTTGGATAGAAGGACCGGAAACTCTACCTGTAAACTTTTCCTTCTTAAAAATATCTGAAGCAAAGACAGTACAAATTTAAATGCATCAATTCAATAGTGATGAATTGGGCAGCCATTATATTTTCCCATGCATATTTTGAACATGGGGGAGCTTTTATCATTTAAGGCCAGTGAAAACGGCCTAACTGGCCGATTTAAATCTCTTAAACAAGCTCCATTGTGTCCACGGGGCAACCTTTAAGAACCACCAGCCCTAAGCAGTCAGGGAATCAGGGAACTGCTCGGGATACTTCATGTGAGAGTTGTATGGGGGCACACGCAGCTTCCTCTTTTCAGCACCTGTCTATAAACTTTTATTTTTAAATATATTTTTATTGTTAATCGTATTACACATACTCCCGTTTTCCCCCTCAATAAACCTGTAGATACCAGATTGACACCCGTGGCCACGTCTGAGTAATGTGACTACAGACGACTTGTGCTGTCTCCTCTAGGCGAATTTTTATAACGAATGCATATAGTCAGTTTATCATAAATATAAGCAATTTAATGAATAATTTGCTTGTGCAAACAACATGTCAGAATCACTGATCTATACATATAACACCCATGTTCAATTTCAGACCAAGTATCTTGAAACCATTTTTGCTATTTATTTGATGGGCTTATGCTGCCACCCAGTGGAAAAATAGAAGAATGCTTTATGAATGTAAAATAATTCATAAAATCCAGATATGTTCTTTACATATTGATAAATACTACATACAACTTATTGTTAAAAATACTACATGCACATTCTAGAAAAGTTAAAGTACCCAGAAAGCACAAAGAAATAATAACTCACCCATCATGTCCCTTTGCCATTGGTCCAGGATTCTGAGTTCCTGGGCGGGGAGAGAGAAATCAAGGTTCAGTTGTTCTCTCCCTATAAAGTCAACTTCTCTGCTATTTGGTTGCTAACCTTGAACTTGGTTTTGATAATTGATTTTAAAAAAATTTTATTTCAGAGAGAAAGGGAGAAGAAGACATAGAAACATCAACAATTAGAGAGAATCATTGATTCGTTGCCTCTTGCACACCCCACAGTGGGGACTGAGTCTGCAACTTGGGCATGTGCCCTGACCGAGAATCAAACCAGTGACCTCCTGGTTCATAGGTCAACACTCAACCACTGAGCCACACTGGTCGGGCTTGATACTTGATTTTTTATTTGCTCACCTAACATCAAGCTTCTTAAAAACAACAACAGCAACAACAAAAACAACAACAATCTGATCCTCTTCAGGTACTGTGGATGCTTCAAATTCTGTCCCTTGTTTATAATTTTTGTGGGGTTTTTGCTATGATAAAAATGTTGGGCCCTGGCCAGTTTTCACAGTGGTTAGAGCATCGGCCCAAGTTTGATTCCCAGACAAGGGCACATACCTGGGATGCAGGTTTGATCCCTGGCCTGGTTGGGGTGCACGTGGGAGGCAACCAAATGATGTTTCTCTTTCATATCAATCGTTTTCTTTCTCTCCTTCCCTTCCCCTCTCTCTCTCCCAAAAAATCAATGGAAAAATATCCTCGGCTGAGGATTTAAAAAAATTACTGTTAAAATGTTGGAATGAACATCTTATATATAGTATATGAACATATATATACATATCCTATATAATAAATGCCTAATATGCTGTGTCCGACTGTTTGTTCAACCATTCGACTAATCACACTGGCCACCAGGGGGTTGCTTGCTGTTGGGGTCCGGGTAATCGGGACTGGGCGAGATGGGCCAGACATGCCCTGGAGCCCTCCCATGGTCCCCCCCAATCATTCACCAGTGGTGTCCCTCAGCCTGGCCTGTGGGGATCAGGCTGAAACGGGCTCTCTGACATCCCCCCAGGGGTCCCACAGATTGTAAGAGAATGCAGGCCAGGCTGAGGGACTCCACCAGTGCATGAATCCGTGCACCAGGCCTCTAGTGTGTGTGTGTGTGTGTGTGTGTGTGTGTGTGTGTGTGTGTAGATATATAGATATATAGATATAGATATATAGATATAGATATATAGATATATAGATATCCTGGTGAAATTACATAACTCCTTCTATAGTGTAAATTCCAAACAGGGACTTGATGAACAGTTACATGCATTTATAAATTGAATTGATATTGACCTGGCCAGGTAGCTGAGTTGGTTAAACTATCATCCCGACACGCCAAGGTTGTGGGTTCAATCCCCCGTCAGGCACACGAGAGTCAACCAATGAATGCATAAATATGTAGGACAACAAATTGATATCTCTCTCTCTCTCTCTCTCTCTCTCTCTCTCTCTCTCTCTCTCTCTCTCTCCCCCTCTCCCCCACTCCAAAATGAACCAATAAAAAAATTCTAAAAATGTCAGTGAATTGTATAACAGCCACGTTCAGTGAAACCATTTCTATTTGATGTGCTTCTGCTGCCATCCAGTGGGAAAATAGAAGAATACTCTATAAATGTAGAATAATTTAATAAACTCCAGGTGTGTTCTTCACATAATGATAAAGATGCTGCATATAACTTATTATTTAAAATTAACACCTGCTCATTTTAGAACATTTAAAGAGCCCAGAAAAGTAGAAAAAACAAAAACTCACCCATCCTCTCCCTTCCTGCTGATTCAGGGTTCTGAGTTCCTGGGAAGGGGAGAGAGATCGAAGTGCAGTGGTTATCTCTGTATAAAGGCAACTTTTCTGCATTTTCGGTGCTAACTTTGAACTTAGTTTTATTCTTGCTTCTTGCTCTGCTGAGCTATGATCAGCTCTTTTAAAAACACGCTAATAGCCCTAGCCAGTTTTGGCTCAGTGGATAGAGCATCGGCCTGCAGACTGAAGGGTCCCAGGCTCAATTCTGGCCAAGGGCACATGCCTGGGTTGCGGGTTCGATCCCCAGTCGGGGGAGTGCAAGAGGCAGCTGATCCATGATTCTTTCTCATCATTGATAATTCCCTCTCTCTCTCCCTCTCCCTTCCTCTCTGAAATCAATACAAATATATTAAAAATGAATTTTTAAAAACACTAATAATCTGATCCTGCTCAGATGCTTTGGTTGCTTTAAGTTCTGTCCCCTGGTTCAGGTATTTTGTTATGATAACACTAGAGGCCTGATGCATGAAATTCGTGCAAGAGCAGGCCTTCCTTCCCCCGGCTGCCGGCACCAGCTTCCCTCTGGCACCTGGGACTCGGGCTTCCTTCGCAGCCCTGGCTTTGTCTGGAAGGTCATCCAGAAGGATGTCCAGTCTAATTAGCATATTATGCTTTCGTTATTATAGATATGTCGTAATGAACATCTTATATACAGTGTATGTGTACATATATGTAATCTTTGTGAAATTACATATCTATTTATATGTGGAAGTTCCAAAGAGGATCTTGCTCAGTGGCTACATGCATTTATACAGTTAATACCTACTGACCTGGCCAGTAGCTGACTTGGTTAGAAAGTCATCCTGATATGCGACAGTGGCAGGTTCAGTCCCCCACAGGGCACATACGAGAATCAACCAATGGATGAATAGATAAATGAAACAACAAACTGATGTTCCTCTCTCCACTCCCCTCTTCCTTCCTATCGCTCCAAAATCAATCTATAGATAAAGACATTTTTAAAAATAACTATGTAACAGCCATTTTTAATTTCAGACCAAGTACCTTAAAACCATTTTTATTTCATGTGCTTATGCTGCCACCCAGTGGATATAGAGAAGAATGTTTCATGAATGTAGACATAAAATCCAGATGTGTTCTTTACATACTGATATAATTTATCATTAGAACTACTACATGCACATTCTAGAACACTGAGATTACCCAAGAAAATACAAACAAAAATCGCCCACAATCTCACTTTCCATTGGCGCAGGATTCTGAATCCTGGGCAGGGGAGAGAAAAAGATCAAGGTGGCTTCTCCGTATAAAGCCAAATTTCTGCTCAACGTATGCCCCTATCATCAAGACTCTTAAAAGAAATCATACCAGTAATTTGACTCAGCTCAGACACTTTAAATTCTGTCTCCTGTTTTGGGTTTCTTTTCTGCTATGATAAAAAAAAAAAGCTGCAATAGACATTGTATATATAGAACATGAATATACATACTAGATATGTATGCATGTATTTGGTGAAATTACATACCTCTTTTAATAGTGTAAATTCCAAACAAGGTCATGACCAATGGCTACATGAATTTAAATTTAATAGATATTGACCTGGCCGGTGCGGGGAGTTGGTTAGTGTCATCCTGATACTTGAAGGTGTCCTGTTCAAGCCCTGGTCACACACATAAAAGACTAAATCAATGAATGCATAAGTGGGACAACAAATAAGTGTTTCTCTCTCTCCAAGATCAATATAAAATTTAAAAATTTTAAAAATCACTGAACTATAGTAGCCACATTCAATTTCAGAACAAACACTCTGAAAACATTTTTACTATTTATTTGATGGGCTTATGCTGCCATCCAGTGGAAAAATAGAAGAATGCTTTATGAATGTAAAATAATTTATAAACAACATGGGTTCTTCGCATACTGATAAAGATATCATATATAACTTGTTTGAAATTAACATATGCTCTTTATAGAAAATGTAGAATACCCTGAAGGGTACAAAGGAAGAGGAACTCACCCATCATTTCACTGTCCATTGGTTCAGGATTCCGAGTTCCTGGACAGGGGAGAGAGATCACGGTGCACTTGTTCCCTCCACACAGTCAACATTTTGGTGATTTGAGTGCTAACCTTGAATTTAGTTTTGATATTTGATTCTTGCTCTGCTTTCCTATGATCAAGCCTCTGAAAAAATACTCCAGCGCTGCAAGAAATGCTAAATGGACTGTTGTAAGAAGAAGAAATAGAAAGGAAGAGAGGAATACAGGCATAAAGAATAAGAATGGCAACAAATAAGTACCTATCAATAACACTGAATATAAATGGCTTACATGCTCCAATCAAAAGACATAGGGTAGCTGAGTGGATAAGAAAACATGACCCATATATATGCTGTCTACAGGAGACCCACCTCAGAACAAAAGACTCACACAGGATGAGAGTGAAGGCATGGGAAAAATTTCCATGCAAATGGAAATGAAAAAACTGGGGTAGCAATACTCATATCTGACAAAATAGACTTCAAAATGAAGGCCATAACAAGAGACAATGAAGGCCACTTCATAATACTAAAGGGGTTGATTCAACTAGAGGATATGACTCTGATAAACATATATGCACCCAATATAGAAGCATCTAAATATATAAAAAAAACTTCTGGAGGATATTAAAGGAGCAATACAATCATAGCAGAGGACTTTAACACCCCACTGACATCACTGGATAGATCTTCTAGACAAAAACTTAACGAGGAAGAAGCGATCTTAATTGACACACTAGATCAGGTGGAATTGACATTTACAGAACATTTCACCCCAAAACTAGAGGCTATATACATTCTTCTCAAGTGCACATGATCCATATATATGCTGTCTACAAGAACATGTAAATGGGTCATTCTCAAAGATAGACCACATGTTAGGACACATATTAAGTCTCCATAAGCTCAAGAAGATTAAAATCATATCAAGCATCTTATCAGATCACAATGGCATGAAATTAGAAATCAACTACAGTAAAAACTCTCAAAAACATTCGAACACATGGAGGCTAAACAGCATGCTATTAAACAATGAATGGGTTACTAAATATGTCAAGGAAGAAATAAAAAACTTCCTGGAAACAAATGAAAATGAGCACACAACAACCCAAAATCTATGGGACACTGTGAAAGCAGTTCTGAGAGAGAAGTTCCTCAAAAAAAAACAAAACAACTACAGGCCTACCTCAAAAACAAAACAACAAAAAAAAACACAAAAAACTTTTCATAATTTGTCTAATGCTACAACTTAAAGAAATAGAAAGATAACAACAAGAAAAGCCCAGAGTAAGTAAAAGGAAGGAAATAAAAAGATCAGAACAGAAATAAATGACAGAGACTAAAAAACAAAAACAAAAAAAAACAATACAAATGATCAATAAAGCCAAAAGCTGGTTCTTTGAAAAGAAAAACAGGATTGGTGAACCATTAGCCAGACTCATCAAGAAACAAAGAGGGAGGACCCGAAAGAGGTGAAGTAACAACTAACCCCACAGAAATGCAATGGACTATAAAAAAAAGTACTGTGAACAACTATATTCTGACAAACTGGACAACCTGGGCAAAATGAACATACTACTAGAAAAATAGAATCTTCCAAAACTCGTCAGGAAGAATCAGAAAACCTGAGTAGGCCAATAACCATTGATGAAGCAGTAATAAAAAATAAAAATAAAATCTTCCAGCAAACAAAAGCCCAGGTCCAGATGGCTTCACAAGGGAGTTTTACTAAGCATTCAAAGAACTACACCTATTTTACTCAAAATTAGTCCCAAAAATTCAAGAGGAAAGAACACTTCCAAGCACTTTCTATGAGGCCAGCATTACCCTAATTCCAAAATCAGATAAAGACAATACAAAGAAAGAGAATTACAGACCAATGTCCCTATGAACATAGATGCTAAAATCCTCAACAAAATATCAGCAAATAATATCCAGCAATATATTAAAAGGATAATACACTATGACCAAGTAGGATTTATTCCAGGGATGCAAGGCTGGTACAATATTCCCAAATCTATAAATGTGGTAGACATAAACAAATTGAAAGACAAAAATCACATGATCATATCAATAGACACAGAGAAAGCGTACTCACCCCAAAATCCAACACCAATTTTTTAAAATATATTTTTTATTGATTTTAGAGAGAAAGGGAGAGAGAGAAACATCAATAATGAGAGAGAACCATTGATTGGCTGCCTCCTGCATATCCCATACTGGGGATTGAGCCCATAACCCAGTCATGTGCCCTGACCAGAAATCAACCCGTGCCCTCCTGATTCGTGCACTGGTGGGGTCCCTTGGCCTGGCCTATGCCTTCTCACAATCTGGGACCCCTCAGGGGATGTCGGACTGCTGGTTTCAGCCCGATCCCTGCAGTCCAGGCCTCTAGTATGCATATAAGATCTTTGGTTAATCTCTTCCCGCCCTTTGCCCTCCCCCTCCCCCCTTCCCTCTGAGATTCATCAGTCTGTTCCATGTTTCCATGTCTGTGTGTTGAGCATCTGCCCTTGGTGGTCAGTACACATCATAGTTTCCAGTCAAACTGTCGTGCAATCGGACACTTAACATATTAGGCTTTTATATATCTATATATGCATAGCCCTAGACAGACAGCAGTACAGGGAAGGCCTGGGGAGGGGATGAGATCAAGGTGGAAGGGATCAATGGGGCGAAAGGGGACAGCTGCAACACTTTCAATAATAAAGATAAATAAAAAATGTAATACATGCTCTTTCTAGAAAATTGAGTGTTGTTTATTTTTAACGTTATATGTTATTTATTTTTTACAATTTTAATTTTACTTGAATTTCACAAAAGAAAAGGAAAGAGAAGTTGATGGAATTGCTGAATTCATATAAATATTTTCTTTAGACAAGAGATACTTCCCCTAAAATATCCCTTCAAGATAAAAAAAAAAAAAGCAACTGTGAGAACACTAAAGGTTGAAGTCATTATGATTTTCTCCAAGGATGTACTTTCACTTTTGTGTGTATAGACTGACTTCTTGCTGTGAAAGATGAGTTTGTTGGCCCAGCCACGTGGGCATGAACACGCGGTCCTGACAATATTGAAGCCCTTCAGTACCAGTTAGTAAATGTCAGCCACTGGACTCTCCCCAGGGTTCCCCCTCTCTCCTGGCTGCCCCCTCCCACCACCAGGACCAACCCCAACCTCCATCTCCCCCGACCCAGAGCTACAGGGGAAAGGGGACTCTGGCCCCGTCTCCAGGTGCCTTCAACACCCACCCCTTCGCCCAAGCAGCTTAGCTTCCACCTGTTTTATATAATGGCGGCAGGTAAGGCTTTGTGTGCAGAAGTATTCAGTGGGAAATCCCCTGCTCGGAGTCTGCCCTCAGGCGCTGGCAAGCTCCCACAGTCTGGGATTTCCGAGAATGGGGGCCTTTCCCTTAACACACCAGCTCCTTCTGAAGCCAAGTGCACGTCTGCCTCCTGGTGTCATCACCTCGCATCCTAACGGGCCTGTGGGTGTGGAGAGGACCCCAGAGCCGACTGCAAATCAGATGAGGCAGAAGGTGCTGGAGCCCAGACTCAGGTGGAGGCGGCAGGAGGGGAATGGGCTTTGCTCCGTGCCCAGCCCCGTGCCAGGTGCTCACGGTTCAGATCCTCTCTGATCCTGAGAGGTGTTTCTCTGCTCCCTTCCTTCCCTCCCCCCTTCCCTTCCTTCTGGATTTACTGAGCACCTGTCTGTGCCAGGGGCTGGGGAACAAAGGCAAAGCTCGAACCCGAAGACCTCACCGCCCAGGAAAGCATCATCCAGAAAATGACTGTGACTGGGTGGTGGGGGGTGCAGGATGCAGGAGGTGCCGCGAGGGACTCGGGGAAGGTTCTCCAGGAGAGTTCAAGCCCAGCTGGGATTAGAAGGACAAAGAAGGGCTTTCCAGATTGGAGGGAACTGCATGCGCGAAGGCGGGGAGGCAGGAAACGGCCCGCCTAGGCTGGGAACTGTGGGAGGGTGATGGAGACCAGGCCCAGGAGATCTGCTGGGTGAGGTGGGGGTCCCAGAACCCACTGAGACCTCCATGACCTCCTTTGCTCCCGGCTGCCTGGCCAGGAAGAGGCCCCGCCAACCTGCACAAAAGGAAGCTGTGTATTTGAGGATTGCTTCTCAGAAATCTCCTCCTCCTCTTTCTTCTCTTTCTCCTCTTCCTCCTCCTCCTCCTCCTCTCCTCGGACATCAGGAGGCAGCTGGGGGAGCACCTGTGAGCTGGGTTGTGCTGAGGGGGAGGTGGGCCCTCTGCTCCCCGTCACTGAGCCTCAGTTTTGGCATCTAGAATATGGGCACCACAACCCAGTTGCTGGCTCCTGTCAACCCAGGTGCCCCAGGAAGCGGAGGCCCAGGCTGGATTCACGAGGGGGAAGGCCCAGGAGGTGAGGGCAGGGCTGGGGAGGGCCCTGCACCATCCTGCAGCTGGGGGCTCGGCCAGGCGGGGGCATCCCTGAGCCACGTGGCCTGCACTTCCCACCAAGCAGCTCGCCTGGTGCACCCACTGCACTGTCACTGCTGAGGAGCCCAGGGGAGCAGGAGGCAAGGCCGAGGCACAGGCACAGGGAGGGGTCTCCCTGTGAGCCCTGCAGTGAGAGGTCTAGGGGGTCCCCCTGCCAGGGCACAGGGCTCAGCTATTCCCAGAACCCGGTCAAAGTCCCAAAAGGAGGTTCTATTTCCTGAGGCTGCTGCTCCCATGACTACAGACCAGCCTCAACCAGCAGGAACACGTGCTCTCCCTGTTCTGGGGCCAGAATGTGAATCAGGGTGTCGGGGCCTGTGCTCCCTCAGAGGGCTCCAGGGAGGGTCCTTCCTGCCTCGTCAGCTCCTGGGGGCTCCTGGCCGCATCCCTTCAATCTTCACATGGCCCCGCCCCCTTGCTCACCATCACATGGTCCACAACCTTATTCACGTGCTCACTTACAGTTGATCACGTGGCCCGCCCCCTTGTTCACGTGCCCACTTCTGGTTGGTCAAGTGCCCATCCTGGATGTTCACATGGCCCCACGCCCTTGAGCCCTTGGAGCTCTGTTTCTGGGGTGCCACCTCCCTGGCTGGCTGGCTGGCTGCTCTCACATCTGTCAACAGTCCCTTTGCCAAAGTCTTTCCAGAAAATCCTTTGGGCCTGCAGTCTGTGAAGGCTGAGATTGAAAAGGAGATGGGAGAGCAGTGGTCCATCCAGAGTCCACGCGAGAGGTCCAAAGTGGCCTGTGCCGTCCCTGGGAGGCTGGGGGAGGGGAGGGTGGTGAGGTCTGGGTGCTGACTAGGAAGCGGGAAGCCCTCAGGGCAAGCGGGGCAATCACACAATCACCCCCACACTCCTGTGAGGAGCAACTGTGGCCCATTGTGCCGGTGAGACTGCTGCAGCACAGAGAGGGCGAGCAACTTCCTCCAGGGCACACAGCAGTAAAAGGGCAGAGCTAAAAATGGAACCCTGGGCTGCCCAGAGTCTGTGTCTCCTTTACTCGTGACCTCTGGGTAAGTAGCCCCTCACCCTGTGGCCATTGTTGTGATGGGCTTCACCCTTTCCCCCACCCCCCACCCCCCACCC
>PVJC01014940.1:0-35859 GCA_004026665.1 Murina feae
CAGGAGCAGCCGTCCTGGGTTTGCTGCCTGGCTCTGCCCTGGGGGCCTCCGTAGGGTGCCCAGGAATGCCTGTTCTGGGTCTGCTGCCTGGCTCTGCCCCAGGGGCCTCCTCAGGGGCATGCGGGAGCACCTGTCCAGGGTCCGCTACCTTCATCCACCCCCCAGGGGCCTCCACAGGGCGTGCGGGAGCGTCTGCTGCATAGTGCAGAGAATCCGAAGCCAGTCCACTGCCCAGCTCCACCCCGGGTGTGTTTGCTCAGCAGCAGGGCCCCACCAAGGGATCCTGCACCAGCGTCCGCCCCTGGCTTGCCACCCAGCTCTGCGCCAGGTGTGTCCCCTCAGCAGTGTGGGCCCACCAGGCGTGTGCAATCGTGGGCCCTCTGGTGGGAAATGTCCAGGCCTGCACTCACCAGCCCTCCCACCCCCCAGTGCACGAACCCTGAAGGGGCTGTGGGCAGCCTGAAAATGGCTCTCAGCCTCTCACCCAGGCTGGCCAGGCATGCCAGCAGGTGGACATCCCCCCCGAGGTGTCCCAGACTGCAAGAGGGCACAGGCCGGGCTGAGGGACCCCCACCCCCGAGTGCACAAATTTTTGTGCACCGGGCCCCTAGTAAAAAATAAAAGCAATCCTTTCTTTTTGACTTGAGTTTAGAAAGGGCTTGGATAATTAGTTTTGAGGTTGCATTGAAAGACAAAGGAAAGTGAGTTATCTAATTTTCAAAAAGATTTCAGTCTTTACAAATTTATTCTAATCATTTTAAATGATTTTAGAGCATATTTCACTTTATACACCAAATATTTCTGTAATTAAACTTTGGGAAAATAATTATTCACAGTAATTAGTATTAATAATTAGTATAAACTAAATCTGATTACTTTGTGTGATTAGGTTAAAGTGTTATAGCTCTATTAGACAGCTACTTCTGCAATTATTAAACAACTCTAAATGTTCAGTGGTTTCAGACTAGCATGTGGTTACTGTCCTTGCTCTTGTATTATCTGGGTCGCTTAGCTTCAAGGTATAGATTGGGTTCAGGCCTTTTCTGCATGCCTCTCATTTTGAGACCATTGACTATTTCTCAAGGTAGATGGCAGAAATATAATAGGATAATCAAAAACAAAAGCTCCAGAAAAAGAGGAACTAAAACTTCCCAGGTGATAAAAAAATATTTCACAAATGTATGCTATTGTTAATATTTAATTTTATTCATAAAAGATAAATACAATATTTTAGAAAGAGAAAAAAGTATATTCAAAACTATGAGTATATGAATTCTCTCATAATTTGGGTAGTTTTTTAATATATATATTGGCATCATAAGAGAGTTCAAAAGGAGTGTTTGTTTTATGCTATATTATATCTTGTCTCAGTTTTTTTTTCTTCTTAGCAAGTATGCACATGGTCTCTCAATTGGTTAACACAAGATGAAAAGATTAGAAAATTTACTTTCTGAATAAAACACTTGTTGCCTTTATTGTATAGCTTGCTGTCATCGTTTCATTAACAACTAATTCTGGAGGATAGCAGAATATAGAATCCTGATTTATTTAGGATCTTGAAACATGCAAATATTTATTATAGTTGTGTTTTTCCTTCTCCATAAGTATCATTGTAGGTAGAGCACAGGAGGTTTATCTCGGTGCAGTGGCTGATGCAATGCTGTGAGCACACTCCAGCAGTTCAGATCTTTCTGGCAAACCAGGAAGATGGCAATGCCTGCCTGAGCCCCTCCCAGAGCCACGTACACAGTACCCCGACCTTGACGCTCATTGGCTCCCTAAGAAGATGTTCCATGATTGGCCACCTCTGCTATAAATATTGTTGTACTTCTACAATAAAATTAGACCTGCGTCACAGAACCTGGTCTCCGGAGTTGTGCATGCAAGCATCCTAGCACTTAGGGGCTCCGTCGTCCTCACCCCTGGGAGACTCCCTGCTTCATATCATGAGGTGGAAGTAATTGATGTCTGAAAGAGGAACATTTATTTTTTTTGGTGAACACTTTTTATTTCTTGTACATGTTCTTTATTACATTTCATTAACATATACTTAACAAATGAATAAAGATGTACTATGAAAGACATGTGTAGACTAAGAAATTAATAAATGATTTATCATAACTTTATAAGTAATCTCCACCACAATGAAATTAACTTCTAAAAAATATCCCTTTTATTTAACTTAGTATTCTGAAATAGAAAACCAGAAATGTCCATGAGCTGTGATATGAGTCTGTCTGTGTGTCTGTGTCATGCATCTCCTCAGCCATGTGTCTCTCTTAATACATATGAGAGGTGACATCCAAAATAGTAAAAATTATATACATGTTTACGATATAGGATATGTAACAAATGTTTTTTATAGGCAGCAAATATTTGTCATCAGCAAACAGTATTATACAAACATAATGTAGATTATAAATTTTTCTTTCATGGCACTGATAAAGCCAATTGTCAGATACATGTAATTACACCATACTGTTCTGAATCCCCTTTTTAATAATTGATTTTTCTAATGTCTAATCCTGACACATAATGTGGAGGTGCTGGCAAGCTTATCCAAAGTTAAGAAGAGTCCAAAGAAAATAATTCTGAGTAATATAATCCCAACATCCTTGATGTTCCAAAAAGTTATTAAATATTTGATCAGAACTAATTGTGATTCCAGTCCAAGCCTCCATAATAAACCTAGACCCAGAATTTCTTACAAGCCTCCAGTGAATCCTGAAAATCAGAATAGAAATTGCAAAGCCACTAGAAAAGCAGAATGTTGCAATAGTTTTGGTATTATAAAGCCTACATTCAAATTCTAGCTCTCCTGCCTACTAACCTTGAACATGAGCAAATGTCTTAACTGGTCTTAAAGTCAATTTCACAAATTGAGTTGACTTCTATAGGAAGTTATTGTGAGAAATACAAAATGCAATGTATGTAATTTATTTAATATACAATCTGGTATTTGATACTTGTTCAGTAATAGTGGCTAATATCCTATCTAATAAAGAGGGACTAAGCTAATTGATCTTCACATTGTCACAAAGATGGTGGCGCCCACAATCAATAAGGAGGGAATATGCGAATTGACTGTCCCGCCCTCAAAGATGGTGGCTCCCACAGCAACAAGATGGCAGTGCTCAGTCCCCTCAGCCCTGCTGGGGAGGCAGGCATGTGGCAAGGACTCAGCTGCTCAGTGCTCCTGCTTCTAGAGCCCCCCAGCCACCCAGGGCCGGCCCAAAGCACAGACAAGCCTCAGATGGCAGCTGCCCAGCCACCCAGGACTGCCTGAGGTCAAGTAACCGGGGCTGGTGGAGGCTTGCAGCAGCAGAGGTGATGGAGCATTGCCTTCCCCTGATCGCAGGGTTGCCTCCCGCCCCTGAGGGCTCCCAGATTGTGAGAGGGGGCAGGCTGGGCTGAGGGAACCCCCCTCTAGTGCATGAATGTTCATGAACCGGGCCTCTAGTTAAAGAAATAATAGAACAGAAGGTCGGGGGTGGTCTAATGTAGGACTAGTTAATCTACAACCTTAATCCTGAGTACTGTGATTTCTCTAGGGTTCTGGCTGTTTGATTATCCCAGTTGTTATGTAAAGATTACTTGATGGCATAAAGTTGTTTCAAATGCAGTTATTTTTACAAATTTTCATACGACATCTTTGCATGTGGCTGAACATCAACTACGTGATACTGGCAGCCATCGTTGTCAGTCTGGAAATTGGTGTCCTAGCCTTATAGCCTGCGGGAGTTGGCTGGCAGGCCTGTAAACCACAGTGCTTGCCTAGGCAGGGACATACTGTTGCCAGTGGAAACCCTGGTCTTTCTGGCATGGCAGATGCTCAAGCTACTACTCCAACAGAGCCCAAGGCTGTGGCTCACAAAGCCCCATAAATTGGGAGAATCTTTTCCCAAGAGCCTCTTTGTTATGGCAGACAGCAGTCATTGCCTACCAAGGGACTTCTTTAAGGGGCTATGTGCTAACGCTGGCAGGCAGCCACTTTGAGAGGTTTTTGAGACCCGATTGCTGTATTATTCCAGAATTAAAGAAATACCCACATACTCACAGTTTGAAACCCTTTTATCAGTCAGGCATGTTCCCTTTCAAAATACTCTTTGTCACATGGGTTTAATGATACAAATATGTAGGCCTAAAAGTAGTTCTTTCTTTTCTTTTCTTTTTTTTTTTTTTTGAGAGAGAGACAGAAAGAGACAGAGAAAAGGGGAAAACCAGCCCAGTTCTAAAATTCTTTGAGAAAGAAAGAAGACTAAAAATAGAGACAAAAATATAATTCTTATCTACAAAAATAGCAGAGAAATACTGACACATTATTGTAGACTGAATCAGGGTTATACACCAGATATTTGGCTTCATGTACCTTTTAAAATAGCATTCCTGTCCATTCTTATTAAGTCTGGATCGCTCCCAAGGGTTCCTTTGTGGCTAATTGAACACCTGTGAAGTCATGGTAATACTAAGTAGAAATTCATTGCCTACTGCATGGATAATTTTATTTTATTCCAAAGTT
This sequence comes from Murina feae, assembly GCA_004026665.1. NCBI lineage: Eukaryota > Metazoa > Chordata > Mammalia > Chiroptera > Vespertilionidae > Murina > Murina feae. The sequence goes on from PVJC01014940.1 coordinate 4,520, forward strand.
ATTACAATAATTAGTGAAATTCATAAAAGTTCATATTGGTTTAAGTCACTTTATTCATTTTTCCATCAATTAATTAGAGAATAATTTTATGACTTGAATAAAATAAATCTCTTTGATTTCACATATTAAAAACTAGGTTGGAAACAGAACTGTTTAACCATATAAAAAGCACGTAAGTTACTCTTTGAAATGTTGAGTACAAATTAAAACATTGTGTGAGGAGGTTAAAATGCCTTCTTCCATTCTTCCTTTTCACCCTTAATCTCCTTTCACATTATCACGTGTCTTTTGTGAAACATTGTTGGGATGGGTATTGCAAAAACTACCCTATTAGCTACATAAACTTATCAGGACACATTATTATATAGCAATATAATGAAGTATATAAACTAGTTTCTTTTTAGTCTTGTGAGCTATATTATGTATGTAATGTTTTGGACTTAGGGTAGAAATCAGCAAGATAAAATATGATTGTAGCTTAAGCTGGGAAAGTCTAAAAGCAATAGATGTTGAAAACACAAGTTATTTTAGTTTACGGAATTTTAAGTATATTCAAAGAATTAAAAATATGTTCTTATTAAAAAATAAATTAGGTTTAATAACACATCTCTTAGGCTTATTTAATATGTTTAAGGCTTTAACTAGGGGTTATATTCAAATAAATTAGAAACTGTAGTTTGCAAATAAAATATGCCGAACATTTAATATTTTTAGAAAAATTAAACACACATTTCTATCTGCAATTTAAGTAGTGTTATAGTCTATTAGTTTTCTTTATTTGTAAGAAAAATTTAAAAAATCAAATAGATGTTATTTATAATTAATATTTATTGTTGTACCCACATGTTTCAGATAGTATCTTCAGTTATACCAAATATAAGTTTAATACAAACTGAAATTAGATTATATCAAGAATCTCAGACTCAAATACCTACAAGGGCCAGAGAGGTCCGGTAGAATGAAGTAGGATTGATGTAAAGGAACAGGGACTGGTCGGGACTTGTGCAAGAGAGTATGTGTTCATCTGAATGCACTCGATCTTACAAGAAAATTAATTCCATGTGAATTAAGACCAATATACTTTGATGTCTACATTGGATAAAAATATAGAAACAAACTTTTCTTTAGCATTCAAAAGTGGAAATTATACAGTTATTAATTCTTCATTAAGAAAGTAAAATATTCAATTCATGGGAAAGCTTTTGCAAGATATGCAACCAAACATAGAAAAAGGGCAAATACTTTCATTCATTCTTTAAATTTATTCAAAATACCTCTGAGAGATTTATGTAGACTAGACATTGTGCTAGACATAGAATGGAAAAGATAGATTTGATCTTTAATATGTTAAGGCTAATAGTTAATAGATATGGATGCAAAAGAGTGCATGGCAAGCCTAAGGAGGGAAGTAGTTCTGAATTACTCTGAGGCTTCCATGAGATGGATCCATAGATCCATCACCACATCCACACACCAGAGGTTTTCACCAGTGAGATAACCTCAAGAGAGGTTTGGATATAGGTGAAGAGTATTTAGCTATTGTAATGGAGGTATTCTTCTGATAGCTAGTGTATCAGGGCCAAGGAAGCTAAATAGCCTACAATGTGCTGGTGAATTACACACAATGGAGAATTTTCCACTCTGAAATACCGGTGTGCCCTATTGGAGAATCCTTGCTCCAGATCACATTGTCTCTAATAGGGGAACCATTATCTAAATAGTCATAAAAATGATCTTACTCCTTGACCACAAGTCCTTATAGTTTAGATCATTTTAGTGCTTCTATTGTATCCAGTCTTTCACCACATCAGTATCTAATGACCCTATTTTTTTTCTTTTTCCAGCACCTCTTTCATGTTTTCACTGTCTCCTTATCTTGATTACTTTTCCTCTCAACCTTTCCTACATTTTTCTCTCTTAGACCTCTCTCATCCTCAATTGCAGACTGCTGCAAAAACAATTCTGCTTTAATCAGATTTTTCTGATCCCCTGCCTACACAATAAAGAAGGACATGCAAATAAAATGAATCTTTTCATTTTATTTAATCCTCCCAATGTCAAATTGGACCCCAGCACTAGATGCAACCAATAGAGTTCTCTAAGAAATGTTCCATCGAACCAAAACATTTCATACATGTTTTTTCTTCAGTCACTCTTCTTTTGCAATACCATAGGGTGCTTGTTCCTCTCAAATGATGACTTTGTTCCCTATTTATCTTAGAAAATTAAGGTGATCAGAAGATATTCCCTTATTTTTCTACCAAGTGTATTTGTATGTTTCTCCTTATGTTGAATTTTTCACTGGTTAATGCTGACCAACAGTTCCTTCTCTCTTAAAATCTAAACTCTAACTTGTATTTTGGATCTCACTCTAATTATACTGAACAGAAGGCTCTTTGTTCTAATGTTCACCTTTTCTAATCTGTTAATAATATTTCCACTTTGATGGAATATTTCTATTAACATACACATAATGCATAATGCAAGGGCTCTCCCCATTTGCTACTTCACTCCTCTGCAGCCCTTCACAGCTGAAAGAATATATAATATTTAATGCCTCCTCTGCCCTGCCTCCCATTTTATCTTGATCATATTCCAATTAAAAATTTTTTCTTCAGGACTCTGCAAGGTCAACGACATTCAATTTGCCAAGTCTACTGATTACTTTTCCTTATTTAAATATTTCAGTAATTTGTTATATTTTCCAACTTTTTAAAAAAAATATGTTTTTATTGATTTTAGAAAGAGAGGAAGGGAGGATAGAGACATAGAAACATTGATCGGCATATCCCTACTGGGCACTGAGCCTGCAACTTGGGCATGTGCCCTGACTGGGACTCAACCAGTGACTTCTTAGTTCATGGATCAATGCTCAACCATTGAGACACACCAACTGGGCATATCTTCTTTCTTCTTAAAGCATGTCTCTTATTTGTCTTCTAGCATACCACAATCTGTTTTTTTCCTCATATTTAAATACTTAAGTGACCCAGGACTCAGTATTTGGCTCTCCTCCCTTACTAAAATATACTTAAGAGTAAACTTAACCAAGGAGGTAAAAGACCTGTACTAAGAAACCTATAGAAAATTGAAAAACAAAAAAGAGGGAAATATAAACAACTGGAAGAATATACCATGTTCATGGATTGGCAGAATCAAAATCATTAAAATGCCTATATTACTCAAATCAATCTACAGATTCAATGCAATCCCAATTAAAATACCAACAACATATTTCACAGATCTAGAACAAATACTTCAAAAATTTATATGGAACCAAAAAACACCCCGAATACCTGCAGCAATCTTGAGAAAGAAGATCAAAGTTGAAGGGAATCATAATACTAGATATCAAGTTATGCTACAAAGCCACTATAAACAAAACAGCCTGGTACTGCCATGAGAGTAGGCATACAGATCAATGGACCAGAACAGAGATGCAAGAAATTGACCCAAGTCATTATGCTCAATTAATCTTTGACATAGGAAGAAGAGCACACAATAGAGTCAAGAGAGTCTCGTCAATAAATGGTGTTGGGAAAATTGGATGATACATGTAAAAAAATGAAACTAGACCACCAACTTACACCATACACAAAAATAATCTCAATATGGATAAAAGACTTAAATGTAAGATATTAAGCCATAAAAATCCTAGAAAAAATCAGAGGCAGAAAAATCTGATATCTCTCATAGCAATAGGTTTACTTATACATATCTTAGGGCAAAAAATACTAAGAAGAAAATAAATAAATCAGAGTACATCAAAATTCAAAGTATCTGCACAGCAAAATAAACCATCAACAAAACAAAAAAAGGAGCCCATTTCATAGGAAAACATATTTGATAATGACATATCTGATAAAGGTTAATATAAAAAATATATAAGGAACTCATACAACTTATCAAAAGGAAGGCAAAGAATCCAATTAAGATTGGGCAAAGGACCTACATAGACACTTTTCCAAAGTGACATACAGATGGTAAAGAGGCATATGAAAAAACTGGTGGTCCAGTGCATGAAATTTGTGCATATTAAAAGGGGATTAATTAGAGGAAATATTTTAATATTGCTATTTGCCCTTTCTCTATAATAGAAGTGTCAGAGATTAAAGAAAATTAGTAAAATGTCTATGAAAATCTTCCTCCTGTTAGAGTCTGGAGTACACCATGGAACCCAGAGTCAAGAACGCAACCACCCACGTGCACCTCAAAATCGCTGAACCCAAACCTGAATGGCCCCCCTTCATTGGGCTAGATCCAGACCTGGCCTGTCCCACCCTGTCAAGCCCTGCCAGGTGGGGGGGTGCAGCCTCAGGTCCCCTGGGTGCCAGGGCAGGGGGGCATGGCCTGAGATCCCCCATCAAGCTCTGCTGGGTGGAGGGAGTGGCCTGTGATCCCCCAGCCTGGTGCCGGGACAGGGGGCACAGCCTGAAGTCCCCTGGTCTGGGGCCAGGGTGGGGGGCATGGCCTGAGGTCCCCTGGCCTGGCACCAGGGAAGAGGGTGCAGCCTGAGTTCCTCTGGCCTGGTGCCAGGCCAGGGGGAGCAGCCTGAGGTCCCCTGTCAAGCCCCATGCAGGAGGTGGGTGGGCGCACAGCCTCAGGTCCCTGCTGATTGCTCCTTAAGGCTCGTTATGAGAACTTAACCTCAGCTGTGGGTGCAAATTGACCAGAGTGACAGTCAATTTGCATATTCCCTCTTTATTATATAGGATATTCAAAGTCCCTGATCATCAGAGAGATGCAAATTAAAATGACAATGAGGTATTATCTCACATCTGTCAGAATGGCTTCCATCAACAAATGAACAAATAACAAGTATTGGTGAGGATGTGGAGAAAAGGGAACCCTAGTACACTGCTGATGGGGATACAGACTGGTGCAGCCAATATGAAAACAGTATGGAGTTTCCTCAAAAAATTAAATATGGAACTGCCATTTGACCAAGTGATCCCACTTCTAGGAATATATCCTAAGAAATTTGAAACACCAATCAGAAAGAATGTACGCAACCCTAGTTCATAGCAATACAACTTACAATAGCTAAGATCTAGAAACACTCCAAGGCCCATCAGTAAATGAGTGGATAAAAAGGCTGTGGTACATTTACACCATGGAATACTATGCAGCAGTAAAAAAGAAATAACCCTCACCCTTTGAGACAATATAGAAGGACCTAGAGAGTATTATGCTAAGTGAAATAAGCCAGTCAAAGAACACCAAGTGTCACATAATCTCACTCATATGTGGAATCTAATGAGTAAAATAAACTGATGAACAAAATACATCTATAGACACAGAAGCATGGAACAGACTGCAAAATCTCAGAGGGAAGGCAGTGCATGGTGAGAGGGTGGTAAGAGATCAGCCTAAGAACTTGTATACTTACATGCATAACGCATGGAGACAGATAATAGGGTGATGAATGCCTGGGGCAGGGGGTGGACACACGCTAGAAGATGTCAATGGTGGGGGGAACATATGTAACATTTTCAACCATAAAGATAAAAAGAAAAAATATAAAATAAATGCAACTTTTTTTGCAAAGCTGTATTAATGGCATGCCTAGACTATTTTGTCCATATTTTTACTCCTTTCCCATTAAATAACAAGCAGTTTATTACAACGGTATATCTAACATGCATGATAATTTGGTTTGAATGTTGGACATTGTATATAAAATATTGTTGAAGTTCTGGATAATGATATGTATATCCATAAATAAATAGATTTTTATTTTATCAGGGAGTTAGAAGACAGACAAAATGATCAGTATTACCCAGTTTCTTTTTAACTTAGCATCAAACTTTACCAAAATGTTCAAGAAACACAGGCTCACTGAAAGGTTCAGTGAAACAGAGAAGTCTAAGATACTGAGAGTGACTCCCCAGATTCTTCATCCCTACATTTGGTATGTGCTCTCTATTTAAATCAAATTTTTAAAAATTATTTCCTTTTTCAGAGGCTTCTTTTAAGCCAAGGGTGGAGAAGGTCTGGCTCACAGGCCATATAAGGCCCCGCACAAGGATTTAGGGTTGAGTTAATTAAATGTTGACCAAATATAGATAGCAAGCTAATTTTCAGTTGATAGTTTTGGATGGCCTTTGAATGATATTATAAATATCCAAATGGCCCTTGGCAGAGAAAAAGGTTCTTCACCCCAGTTTTAATTCCTCTACTTAGCAAAGGTCTTCTCACGAATCAGGTAATTTTTATTATTGCACTTAACACAACTATTATTTAATAAATATTTTATTTTTTAATATATTTTATTGATTTTTTACAGAGAGGAAAGCAGAGGGTCAGAGAGTCAGAAACAGTGATGAGAGAGAAACATCGATCAGCTGCCTCCTGCACACTTCCCACTGAGGATGTGCCAGCAACCAAGGTACATGCCCTTGACCAGAATGGAACCTGTGACCTTTCAGTCCACAGGCCAACGCTCTATCCACTGAGCCAAACCGGTCAGGGCCATTTAATAAATACTTTATAGCCATTTGTTTCTTCTGCTAGATACCAAGTATCATTTATGCCATGCAGGATTCATTCCCTGCTTAAAGGAGAATTCTCCATCTTAGATTATCTTTATAGAATATTCAGTTATATTAGCATTTAGAATATAGATGTCTAACTACTGGCCTGTGTGTCAGTCCCAATTAAGACTTTTCCTAATACTAGATATTATTTTGAAGAGAGAGAAGGAAGACAGACATTGATAGTAAAAATGCTCCTGTATATAAATCCCTCTAGTGAGCAGAAGGCCAATGATATAAAAAAGAATATTTAAATGCATGTTGTCTTCACAAAGCTGAAATGTGGGCAGACAGCTTATTGCTGTTTCAATGGCACCTGGCAGAGATGAAATTAACATTTGATTTACATGAGTGTCCTTGGGAGGAGGCAATTGTGACTAGTCATATCCACTGATAGGCGTTGAATTGGTTTTAACCTCTCAAAGATATAATCTAGAAGTAATAATAAAAAGCTAAATGCAGATGTCCACTTAATACTCAGTGGTACTTCAACCAGTAAGAAAGAAATTGCAGCATAATAGTATTTTATATCTATTAAATAGCTGCCCTTTAAAGAATCAAATGAATTTATAACATTTTCAAATGTGATAAACTAGTCAGAGAATATTACTTTATCATTTTTAAACCAATCCATTATTTAAGAATCATGAGACTGTACAGTTAGAAAAACCTAAAGCCACAAACTCTGATGCCTTCAGGGTCCCCAAGGTTCTAAATATGAAGTAGCTAATATGGCATTTTAAGAAGGGATAAGGGCTGTGATTAATTAAAGAGTACAAATCTTCTTTAAAGGCAATCAAACTTTTAAATTATTTTGCTGCGCAAATAAAATATGTACATAGATCAAATTGACTTTTGATCTATGATTCCAGTTCATCCTCTTCATGTACATGAATCACTCAACTTTTAGATAGGCACACAACAGATTATTAGCAAACATAATTATTCTTATTTTAATGACATTGTTGTTATTGAATATTTTTAGTCAAAAATAGTTATAAATTCCTGTTTTGCATGGTCTAATTAAAACCCATAATGTATTTGAAAATCATCATCTTTCATATATATAAACCAAAACACTAAGGCTCTAACTCATCCCAGAATACCGAATAACATATTTGCACACTAAATTCCACATGGATTATACTATTAATAATTACAAAACTCTGATAGAAATCCTAGGTGCAATGGGTTAAACAGTGCCCCACACATCCTGAATTTATGTCCACCCTGAACCTAGTGTTCTCATAAGAAAAGGACAGGTACATGGAGATACACAAAGAGAAAGGCCATGTGACCACGGAAGCAGAAACTCAGGTGACGCAGCTATAGTCCATGAGTTTCAGGGATTGACAGTAACCAACAGAAGCTAGGCGACTGCCCTGAAACAAGTCAGAAGCTCCAGGAGGAACCAGTCACATCTGGACTTCACACTTCTGGCTCCTATGATAGAAAACGATTCTATTGTTCTATACTACCAGTTTGTGGTACTTTGTTATGGCAGTCCAGGAAAATTAATGCATTGAGAAAAAAACACAATTTATGTTACCAATAGAAATATTAAATAAAAATATGTTATTTCAATCTCCTTACCTAATTCAGGAATCTTAATTTTCTTTTCTGTGTTAAAAGGAATATGTTTACATTGATTTCAAAGCATCTTCATTCATTTTAGGGTATAGTTTAAGTATTATTTCAGAAGGAATGTTGTTAACTAAAATAAAAAAAATTTTGAATTTTAAGCATCTTAAAAATTTCTCAGAACATATAATCATGGTCTTGCTTGACTAATGTGCAGGCATTGATAAGTTACCAAAAACAGAAACATAGATTCCCATATTTTCAAAACCTCAAGAGTTGATCTAGTAGGAGGATAAAAGTCTTAATGTGAGTGACAGCTTATATAGAGTCTCTGTCAAGTCAAGTGGTAGGATCTTTGATTTTTGAAATTCAGGAGTACAAGTTCTAGATGAGCTGCCATTCTCCCTGTGTGCAATTCACCTGAAAATGGTGATGGCTGTATGTAGAAATGGAAGTGATCCAAGAAAGGACAAGTATTTAAAAATAAGTGTAACAACATTTTTAGTGAAAGAGAAAAGGAAAATAGCTAAACACTTATCATGGTGGTTATATACTGAAATTGAAAATAAGAAGACAGGCTTGATAGATGATCTTACTAAATCTTTACACTAAAAATGAAAATAATATAATTGACATATGAATATAACAATCTTGACAGATATAAAAATTAAATTGTTATAGTTAGTAAACAAACAGGCGCATTAGATATTTTAAAATTTATAAATAGCCCTAACTGGTTTGCTCAGTGGCTAGAGTGTCACCCACAGACCAAAGTGTCACAGTGTCACAGGTTTGATTTCCTGTCACAGGCACCTACCTCGGTTTCAGGCTGTATCCCCAGCCCAGGTCAGGTCAGAACATGTGTAGGAACCAACCAATCAATGTGTCTCTCTCACATTGATGTCTCTCTCTCTCTCTCTTTCTCTCTACCTTCCCCTCCACTCTCCTTAAAAAAGAAAAAAGAAAAGGTGAAATATCTTCGGAGGTGAGGATTTAAAAAAACCTTTTAAATCTTTAAATAACTGTAAAGTATAATATTTGCAAAACCCACATGTATGGAAAGTATATTGATTAGCACCTATAATATGAAATCATGGTCACTCATTTGTTAACCTGCAGACCATATAATTGTATCTGTATATGTGTGTGTATATATATCTAATCTAATAAAAGAGTAATATGCAAACTGACCCTCACACCGTTACAACCACAAGCCACACCCACAAGCCATGCCCATAAGCCAATCAGGAGAAAATATGCAAATTAACTCAACTAAGATGGCGGAGGCCACAGAGTTGGAGTTGTCTTGGGAAATGGAGGAAGTCAGGGCCCTGCAGGCCCTGAGCTCTACTCAAGGCTACAAGTTTCAATTATAGAAGATAAACAAATCCCAGATACCTGCTGGGCTGGGACCTTGGGTTGCCAGGGGCAACCCAGGTTTTGAGTGGGGACCAAGGCAACAAAGTTTCTACTATAGAAGTTGAATAAATCCCAGATACCTGCTTCCACCCAGGCAGGGACCCGAAGCCTGAAGAGGCTGTGGGCAGCCTGAAACGGCCCTCTGCCCCTCACCCAGACTGGACAGGTACCCAAGTAGAGATCTGAACCCTGAAGGGGCTATGGGCAGCCTGAAACAGCCCTCTGCCCTTCACCCAGGCTGGCCAGGCATGCCAGCAGGTAGACATCCCCCAAGGGGTCTCTGACTGCCAGAGGGCACAGGCTGAGCTGAGGGACCACCAGGCCCTCTAGTATATGCACCGGGCCTCTAGTATATGTATATATGTATATAGGTATGTAGGTATATAGGTATATAGGTATATAGGTATATAGCTATACAGGTGTATAGGTATATATGTATATATGTATATGTACATGTATATGTATATGTACATGTACATGTATATGTATATGTGTGTATATATGTATACACACATATAATACATACATATATATACATATGTATGTATGTATGTATTTATATGTATACTAGGGGCCCAGTGCACAAAAATTTGTGCACTCGGGAGTTCCCTCAGCCCAGCCTGTGCCCTCTCGCAGTCTGGGACACCTCTGGGGATGTCCACCTGCTGGCATGCCTGGTCAGCTTGGGTGAGGGGCTGATGGCTGTTTGCAGGCTGGCCAAGACCCCCAGTGTGGATACTCACCCCATTGGGGTGTGGCCAGCCTGGGTGTGGGCCTGAGGGCTGTTTTCAGGCTGCCCACAGTCCCTTCAGGTTTTGGTTCCCTATTGGGGTGCCTGAGGAACCGGGGTGATGGCTGAGGGGTGTTTTCAGGCTTTCAGGCTGCCCACAGCTCCCATTGACCCAATGTCCCAGCAAGGCTGGCTAGAAGCAGGTTTCTGTGGTTTATTTATCTTCTATAATTGAAACTGTTGCTTTAAGCTGAGTCCTAGGCAGGTAACGAAGCCTCCTGTTGGCTTCAGCTCTGTGGCTTCTATAATTGAAAGAATGTTGCCTTAGTTAGAGGCCCAGCGGCCTAGGTAGGCAGTCTCCTCCATCGCTGGTGCAAGAAGCCTGCTGTTTGCTTCAGCTCTGAGGCTTCTATAATTGAAACAATGTTGCAACTATGTTGTTGCCTTGAGCACAGAGAGGCCCAGCTGGCCAACAGACAGTTTACTCCTGGTGCAATGGAAGCCTGCTGTTTACTCTAGCTCTGTGATTGTCGGCCTCTATTTTGGCTGGGTTAATTTGCAGACAGCTGCTCTGATTGGCTGGTGGGCGTGTCTTAGGCATCTCAAAGAAACAATCAATTTCAATATTACTCTTTTATTAGATTAGATATATACATATATACATATATATGCATAAATATGTATTTATATGTATATATGAGCATTATAATGGAAATGAGACATAGCTCTGGTTCTGTCAGTCATTTATCATTCTTGAACCACAATTTATAAATTGTATAATCTCTAAGATCTTTTCCAGTTTTAATATTCTATGGATATATAGATTTTTATGGACATCTATGAACAATATTCTATGTTTTGTAGAAATTTCTGAGTTCTTTAACTCAGTGAATTATTTTACTTGGACTAATGATATAAAATTAACTTTAGTAATAGAATAGGTATGGTTAATTGCAATTATATCTATGAAATTATTGCTTGGGGAATCAAATATTCTAAAATTAATCTCATTGCCAAGAGAGTTATAGAATTCAGAGCAAATTATTATTGTTGAAACAAATTCTATAAAGGCATTATCAAAATTAACTTAAGGAAAAAAAGAAGATGGTGAGAGTACGTTTTGTAAAATAAATTACATTTGAATCTCAGTATTTTAAATTGATAATTATAATACATTACATTTGGGGATACACTTTACTCATATTATCTTATATGGGTCTAGGGTCTCATAGAGTGTAACTGCTTTCAAAGAAACTACTAGGAAAAAGAAACTAACCCAAATTTCTCATACTTAAAATAAAAGATAAATGTGTACCTTGTATCAGTAGTAAGGAGAATAATTTTTGCTTATTTCATATAATTTTTAAAATTACATTACTGATATTTATGAGTTCAAAAATAAAAACAGAACAAATCATTGAGCCTATGGAAGTATTTGTTAAGCTATAATAGTAAAAATCAGACAATCCAAAATAGAATACAAGTTAAAATACATTTTATTTGATTTTAGATCTTTAAATTCATTTTGTTGTATACTCTCAAAATAATTAATTGAATTAATTAAAAGTGCACATACCTTGATAAATATTTTATACCAAATCTTGGTACAGATGTAGGGAATCATTGAAAATAAATACAAATACTTATCAAGTTAAATGATCTTTAAAGCTCATCCTATATAATAAAAAGCTAATATGCAAACTGACTAAACAGTGAAATGACTGGTCACTATGATGCACACTGACCACCAGGGGGCAGATGCTCAATGCAGGAGCTGTCTCCTGGTGGTCAGTGTGCCCAAAGGCTCCTGGACTTCCAGAGGGTGCAGACTAGGCTAAGAGACCCCTCCCCCCAAGTTCACAAAGTTCATGCACTGGGCCTCTAGTTAAAATATAATGTTCTGAAATCACTTTAAGCAAGATGATGAGAAAATATTGTCCATTGAATTCTAATATTGCTACATTCATTCACTTACATTTTTGTAAATATAGTTTCAAACTGCAGCAATAAAAATTACTTTTAAAGGGTAGCCACAGCTACAAAAGGCCAATAAATAGCCTTTCCGTTATATGATTAGGGCAGTATGATTTATCAAATTGTTTATTTTTTAATGGTCCTATGAGTCTTTTGTTCCAGCTCACTGCAAGTACAACTGTTAAAAAAAAAAAAGGAGTAACATTGTCACCACAACAAATAGTCAAAACCTCTTCTTTTCAGTTTATAATACAAAGTTGAAATGGCTTTCATTGCAGCCAATTTCAAACATACTTTTATATATTCTTAAACAGGGAAGAAAAAAATCATACCAGTAAGAGAGACCATAATTTCCAAAAAGAATCAATTCTAGTGAAAAAAATGTACTTAAACACTCAAATTTACACATATATACCTTTGTTTAAATAGAATACTAATATATTTACCCATTCAATTCATTATATACATGTTTAATTAGTGCCCAGGCACTGTAATTGAGATTGGAAGTACACCATGTTGAATCAGAGATGAACCTGCCCTCTATAAGCTGATACTCTAGCAGGAAAGTCAAAGGACTCATTAAAGATTATTGATTACTATAATTAATTATGTGATAAAATCATACACTTAATTAATTCAAGGAAGAATAGTTTTAAATTGCTACAATTTATTTTGCATTTTAATTTGGTTTAAAAATCTTTACTACTTACTTGTTAAAGGTTGTATATAAAAGCTATACATCTGGGCAGTGTGGCTCAGTGATTGAGCATCAACTTATGAACCAGCAGGTCACCACTGGAGGTTTGATTCTGGTCAGGACACATGACCAGGTTTTGGGCTTGATCCCCAGTAGGAGGAATGCAGGAGGCAGGTAATTAATGATTTGCTCATCATTAATGTTTCTATATCTCTCTCCCTCTCTCTTCCTCTCCAAAATGAAAATAGCTTTTAAAAGCTATAAAACTTTTGTTCATTTTTCTTATTGCAAATTATTCTTGGAGGAAATTATTCTCCAGGAATTCCTTAAAAGATTGTCATTGGAATTCACTCAGCATTGCTGAGGCCACCCATGCTTATCCTATCTAATAAAGAGGGAATATGCTAATTGTTCTAACACCATCACAAAGATGGTGGCACTCACAGCCAATAAGGAGGGAATATGCTAATTGACTGCCATTCTCTCTAAGATGGCAGTGCCCACAGCCACAAGATGACAGCACCCAGGGCCCTCAGCCCCACAGTTGCCCAGGGCCGCCTGAAGTTCAGGTAACCAGGGCCAAGGCTTGCACTGCCAGTAGTGGCAGCAGCAGAGGTATGATGGGGCATTGCCTTCTCCGATCGCTGGGTCACCTCTGCCCCTGAGGGCTCCCAGACTGTGAGAGGGGGCAGGGCAGGCTGAGGGACCCCCTCCAGTGCATGAATTTTCATGAACTGGGCCTCTAGTGCTGCTATAATCGTCATGCATCTTAGGCCACCTATTTCATCTCAGGAAAGTCACAAAATCCTTTTAATAACAACTCAACCCCTTACCTGATGATTATAAAAAAAAAGTTGTAGAAGTTATAAAATGCACACAGAAAAATACAAGAATAGCAACATGTACACTGATTTTATTTTATCTAACCATTGTCATTGGGATAGGCAGTGATGTGTCAACATGGTCTCCAGAGCTAGTTGCATGGTCTTGCTGGGGCAGAGTTGTAGCTTTGTATTTTTTATATGACCAATATCTTTATTTTATAGTTTTTAAAAATACTAAAGAAGATGAATTTTGTGTGTGGTCTTAATGCTGATATAACTTATTGCCTACAAAAAGTATGGACATCTTTTTATTACATCAGGTAGGATATGTCACCATCATACTTTACATATTTGGGACTTATGTTAATTTAGGTAGAATCTGAATTACACTTTTATCCTTTCACAACTCTTGAAGAAATAAGTTTATATTATTTTAGTCCAGTTACTTTAAGCACAAATCATATTTTGACTTTCTTGTTTTTAAAACTTTAGTCAACATAAAATAAGAACCTTGAAATGAAGTCCACTTTACCACATAATTTCAGAATACCTGATATAACATGACAATTATTTAGAGGAGGCAAAAGCTAACCAGCTAAACAAACAAACAAATACATGAACAAATGTGACTCTGCTATGAGTGGAAAAATAAAATGTACACCAAATTATTCTGGGAAAGAGAGAGTCCTTATCTCTAAGTAATGTTTTAGAGAATCACTGTGGGGGTCGGTGGGTCATAATAGAGGGTCTGAGGTGCAGGACAAGTGTTTTAGCAGCATATCCCTTGTACAACAATGAAAATACTTGTCCTTCAGGTACATCTCCAGCTTGTGACTGCTTGATGTTATCCAATTTTGAGGGGAGAAAAGAAACAACATTTACATAAGATATCTGATATACATCCGTTCCTTTCTCAGTGTCCAACACAGAAGAGGCGCCCAAGATAGGATAGAAAGACAATATAAGAATATCTTTTTGTATTTTTCTATTGATTATGTTTAATTTATATTTGTGCATATCATTTATAATGCAAAAATAAGTAGCAAAGTTTTATATCTACATAAAAATTTCTTGTTTAATATAGTTAAGATTAAGATGAAGGCTCAACTCTAGGTATCACATTCTTATTAAAAATGGCGAAGTATAAACAAAGACAATGCAATACTTAGTATTGTAGTTATCAAAGGGAAGATGAGTGGAAGGATAGTAAAGGGTAAAGAGGGTCAAATATATGGTGATGAAAGAAGATTTGATTTTTGGTGGTGAGTACACAACACAATATACAGATGATATAGCATAGAACTGTATACCTGAAACTTACATAATCTTATTAACCAATGTTATTCCAATATATTCAATTAAAAAATTAAAAATCTGCTCTAGTACTCTAACCATTGTTTGAACTAGATCACTGTGCACTTGAGTATTTGACCACTACATTATACTTTTAAGGAACTTAGCTTTTGGTAATATCACTTACACCATATGTAAGCATAGCATCCTCTCTCCTAGGGTGTTAATGATGCCTTTAATATTTTCACTTCCATGGCAGATAATCAGTGAGCTATCCTTCAAGTTTTCTTCCTTTTCCTGACTAAAGACTAGACACACAACCAATATTAACCAGATTTCCTGTCTCTTGTGCATATAAGTCTTTAACAGAAACATAACAAACCTGAAAATAGCTGCAGCTGTCCATTCCAGATAATAACTTCCTGCAGAGCTTACCCAGTATGGTTTCATTCAATGGTTTTTCTCTGCACATATGATAAAATCATTTATGCTATATTTTATAATAAAATTATTTATATCTGACATAAGGAGAAAAATCAGAACTTAGATACCAATGATTAAGAAACATGTAATCTTTTTCACTTAGGCTAGGACGGTAGTGATTTCTTGAAATGAGAAGATTATTGAATTTTCTTAGAGTATAAAAGTTTCTCAGAAGTACAGAAATCCGTATGATCATCCACATCACCTCTTTCAGCTAAATAAAATGATGAATAAATAATCAATGATGGTAGGTTTAGAACTCGTTCAATGATATATGCATCAGCATTTAATTAATAATAAAACAAGTTTCATTTACCACATTTTGTTTGGTACTACTTACCAAACAAAATAGAAAGTTTTGTATGCATACTAACTCAATTAGTCCTCATGATAAGAGTGTGAATTAGCTATTATAATATCCTAATTTTATGCACAATAAATTTAAGGAGACTAGTTATAATTATAAAATGTCCACACACAGCTAGGAGGATAATAAAGCACATGTGTAAACTTAGACACTGTATCCAAGATCTGTCCTCTTTTTCTTCATGCTGCCTCTCATATTGTATTGAAACTTAAATCTTTTCACTTTTGTTTATTGGTACAAACATTTCAACTAACTTTTAGTGTATCTTCCTGTTTTTTACCCATCCCTCCCTGGCAACAAAAGTCAAGCAAAGCAAAAGTTACATGTGCACGAGAAAAGAGTTAAGTCCGGAAACTAGGTTTGTCCAAAATGCTGCACATTCAAAGGTGATTGAATAAAGAAGTGGTACATATACACAATGGAATATTATTTGGGCATAAAAATAATGAAATCTTACTATCTCCAACAATACAGATTAATCTAGAGTGCCAATTTTCATCTCAAGGCACACATAAAGTAATTACTAAAATTCTGTGGTACACCAAAAATATTTTATATTTTTGGCAATCTGGCTGACAATGTGAAGAATTTTGATTCGTTCACACCCAACAGCTATTGTGTTGGCTGCTGTCATTTTTTTTTAATTTTACAATCTAAGTAAAGAAATCAGTGCCCCTGACCAAACCGTTAGGTATTGCATGTTTTAAAAATTCTTGTGACATGTCAGTGTGCCACTGCATACCAGCTGAAAATCACTGACCTAGAGGATATTTTGTTCAGTAAAATAAATCAGACAGAGAAAGACAAATACCATAGGGTTTCACTTATAGGTAGAGTCTAAAAAACAAAATAAGCAAAAAAAAAAACACAAAAAAACAGAAAGATACTCATAGTTACAGACAACAAATAGTTGGCCAGGTGGGAGGAGAGGTAGGGGCTTGATGAAAACAGCGAAGGGATTAAGAAGTACAAATTGGAAGTTACAAAATAGTCCCAGGGATGTAAAATACAGCATAGGGAATACTGTTAGTAGACTTATGGGGGGATCACTTTGTAAGTTATACAGATATACAACAACTATGCTATACACCTGAAAGTAATATGATATCCAGTATCAACTGCAATTGAAAAATGGTTTAAACAGTTTCATTGGAGAAGGCATCCTGACTAGGTTGTAATCTACCAACCCTAAAGTTTGGAAGGTCTGAGGTGGAGAGAGTGCCTAGGACAGTGGATCACTCAGCGAGGTTTTATTGCAATAGATGCCTATGCTGTACTCATGGTCTTGTGAAAAGTAGGGGATCTAATTATAATTCCTATAATTATAATCATTATTCAGAGAAAAATCGGACCTTAAAATCATTCCTGCACCCAGATCCTCTGGCCAAACTCCACCCAGATTTTAGACACCAAACTTCTCCTAGTCACCAGGGGACAGACGCTCCAACAGGTAGGTTAGCTTGCTGATGGGGTCCGGCCGATGGGGACTGAGCAAGACGGGCCAGCCATGCCCTGGAGTCCTCCTGCGGTCCCTTCCTGGCTGTCTAATCTCCCATATTGTGTCCCGCCCCGGCCCTGATCATGCACTGTGGAGTCCCTCAGCCTGGCCTGAGCCCTCTTATAATCTGGGACCCCTTGGGAGATGTCAGAAAGCCAGTTTCAGCCTGATTCCGAAGGCCAGGCCGAGGGACCTCACTGGTGCACAAATTTGTGCACCAGGCCTCTAGTAAGTTCATATAAATTAACTTAATTTAGTAAATTTCTAGAGTTAAATGGAATAAAATATTTTAAGGTGTTTGATATATTTTCTCAAATGACCCACTAAAAATGTTGAATTTGCAGTCTCACCAACAAAATTAAATTCATTCTTAAAGTCTCATTGGCATAACTTAGATAATGTACATATTTAACTTGATAATGACAGTAATACTCTTCAGTCAGTATCAAGCACTTACTTCTTTATGCCGTGTCATATTTGATCCCCATAACAAAGCTGAGAGATAAGTACTTTGTTATTCCCATTTTAGAGATGAGAAAACTGATTTAGTTAACTTTTTCAAGGTCCAACAGGTAGAAAATGAAATAAATATGATCTGATCACAAACAGTCTGACTCTCTCAGTTTACTCTGTAGTTGTCTGACCCTTTAAAAAGACCATACAAACATATTTGACAATATAACAGTAATGTAGGAAAAATTAGTTCATAACCTAAAAATATCTTACAGATTTGCATGTGTAATTTTGTGTATCAAGTCTTCCTTGGAATTTACTAAATAACCAAAATTATAAAATGTATTTTAAAAGTAGTATTTATACAAAAAGTTATTGCAAATAAATAATGAAATTATAAAATAACTATAAATATACCTTCTAATCTAATAAACAAATATAGATTTGACCTTTTTTTTTTTTACAATTCCAAGTGCTATGTGTTTAGTCTTACAATTTTTTTTAGTTCTGTATTTTGAAATTTTACACTCTTCCTATTTCCTTTTTCATTTTTTGCAAGAATCTGTTTTCTGATGTTAGTGTATTATATTTTCTATCGTTTTGTCTTTTGTTGATGAAAGCAGGCTGAGATATAAAGCAAGTAGAGCAAATGTAAAGTACTTTCATATGAAGCATTGCTAGAGGGGTCTAGCATGATGAAGTAGATGTCAGGCAATGATATATGCCATCACAAGAGCTACAATAAGAAAATTGTCCAAATATCAAATAATAACATTCATTTTATTCTTATAATGTCACATTGTTTTTCTGCTCATACGGAGAAGTCTATAATTTTCACATTAAAAAAATAAATTTAAAGTTTTACTATGGAAAGTGTGGAAAACTAGCTTAGAAAACTAATTCTAGGCTTGTTTTTGCGCTGAATTATCTGTGTCATATGAGGTAAACAAATGAGCATCTTTGGTTCTTGCTCTCCCATATAGAAAATAAAGCGGTGGCTGTATTAGACGACCTAATTTTACATGGCCTTTCTGGGTTCATATCTATGAATAAATCACTCAGCAAGTGCTTTGTTTCTTTTAATTTTCACTTGATTTTTCTCACTGAGAGTTGTGACAAGTTGTGACAAGAATTAGCTACTTTTACTGTAACCTAGTTTAAACACAGTCGGGGATTTGGGGGAGTTATGTAGTTTCGGGAGTTTGTGGACTGGAAACCATTACAAAGTGTTTTGAATCCTCTGTAACTTGCAATCCTACTCAATAGTATAGGTTGTTCATCATATCATTTCTTTGTGTCTCCCACAATGAGCTAATGTAAGACATGTTTAAAGTTTTAAGCATAATTACCATAGGTTAAAAGGTAGAGGAGAGGTCAGATTTTTGTTACAGAATGCAATCATAGAAATACCTATTTTGAAAAATAGTTTTAGAGATTATTCAGCTTTACAATCCTATGCATCCTGGATACATTAAAATATCTTTGTTTTGATTCAGAACAGATTTATTTATCATGATGATATTCATTACATGCGTATAGGAACAAGGCACTGGCCTAAATTCTCTCTATGCAATATTCCATTGACTTCATATCAAACCTACAAGGTATGTAATTTTGTTTTTACATCACTATTTCACAGAAAGTACAGCAGAGATTTAGAAAGTTAGATTGACTTGTCCAAAGTCACAGAGCTAGAAAAGCACTGATATCCAAACTCATCAGTCTGCCTCTAAGGCTCATACTCTGAAATACTGCAGTTTATTCCTTTAAAGGAAAATAAAAATGAAGAAAAATGTCCCTTAGGAGGCATGGGCCGACTGGTCAGTCTTCTCCAGCTTTTAACCCATGCCATGATGTCCAGATTCACAATCAGAGCCCCGTAGAGACAAGAAAAGTGAGGTTAAGAACAAAGTGATACTAAGGGGGAGATTTTTCTTCATATAAGGCATAAAATCTGAACAACATTCAGTTATCCTGAATGAAATTATTGGGGCAAGTGTGTCAGAATTTGCATTCATTATTTCAGAAGTGCCATTAAGATACATACTGTTTATTACATAGCACCTCATGTTTCTTTAGAAAAATTAATGAATATTCACATGAAATGGGCTAAACAAGACACTAGATAGAGTTGTATTGGTTCAGGTCAGGATTTATAACATAATATGGTATAAAAGAGTTTTCCTTTTTAAAGCTCTATAAATTTTAGAATTATAGATAAGAAGTCATAGATCTTTTTTTCTGTAAATTAAAACAAAATCCAAGCATTATGAGCTGAAATTACTATAACTTATTCTACTTTAATTTTTTTAGTTAGTTTTATTTTATTTTGTATGTAGCACTCTACAGGCTCTCCTTTAAACTATATTCTGTGTAAGACAAAGAGAAATAGAAGTCAATAATTTTAATTTAAAAATTATACCAACAAATATAAATTTGGGGTTTGTCTAAAAATTGTGACTTTATATAATTCAGAGTCTACATTGTCTCAATCCTTCTATGACTTTAAAGATCTTTCTCTCATATATAGATTCCCAAAGGCACCATACTAATTTATATTTGTTTGGGTTTCAAATTTTCTTATAAGCCCTCATAAGAATTATAAAAACCCAGCCAGCATGGCTCAGTAGTGGAGGGTTGACGTACGAACCAGGAGGTCACAGTTTGATTTACAGTCAGGGTACATGCCCTGGTTGTAACCTTGATCCTCACTGGGGGGCATGCAGGAGGCAGCCAATAAATGATTCTCCCTCATCATTGATATTTCTATCTCTCCCTCCCTCTCTGAAATCAATAACAAATATATTTTAAATGGTTATAAAATTCTTAATAAAATGAATTATGTTCATTATTATCACAATAGGCCCCTAAGAATGTCAGGTATATTGTGATCCTTTTGCACAATAACTATTCGAAATTTAAAAGTATTTTGCCTTTTTGATTGCTTAGATAAATTTGAAACCTTATAGGCAACCATATTTAAAGAATTTATTTTACAATGCTAGCAAAAGGTAAACTTCATAAATTTATATTGTCTCCTTAATTTCAGTAGCTTGGAAAAACTAAAAAGCAAAAGCAAATTTAAAGATGAACAATTGTCTTCCTCAAAAATTACCTGAATCATATCTCATTTCATGAACTGTGGCCAAAGAATCAGATCTCTTTCTTCTAAATACCTTTCTAAACATGAATAAACACTTTGAATTCAAAATTAGCCATACAATCATGGGCTACCACTAATTTACTTGTAAGAAAAAGATAAGGACATTTTGCTTAGCTAGTAGAAAGGGATTTTCATAAAATCCCCAAGTTTCTGGTTAATCATTAAACTCTTGAACATAAATCATATCCACATGCTGCCAAATAATACAAAGACAAATTCTCCTCCAAGGAGGAAATAGAACAAGGGACAGAGGAAATATACCATTTCAGTGGGCTAAACCACATAATGTTGGTATTTTGTGTCACTGTATGATGCTGGTTCCTTATCATGACATATCATATATCAACATTATAAGCTGGAAAGAGAGAATAATAGTAGCAAAACCATTTGATGCCATATTGAGCTAGAAATAGTTTTGGACTTCATTTTTGACAGCTTATAGCTAAAGACATATTTTTTATTCCCCCTCTCCTCAGTTTCATATATCTTAACAAATTTTTAATTCACAATAATCACTAAAATATCAAAGAGGCACTAACATTTCTAACATCATCAATGCTTCAAAGTGAAACCTAAAAAAAAAAACTTATTTTCTTTAATATCCAAGGCAGTTGGTTAAAATAAATTTAAGATTGGCAAAGGAGAAAACAAAAATCTCAACATCCATCTATTTTAGTGACCTAAAATGTAGCAGTATACATTGAAAAGACATCACATAAATGTTTTTAAGATATCTGGCTAAATTCTGTCAATAAAACTTGCATTATTTAAATAAGCAAAAAACTATGTTAGATAGACGCAAATATGTTTCATGGGTTCAGTTTGGTATTTAAACAAGATTCTAGGTAAATAGTAATAGACATCTCAAATGTTTACCATAGACTATAGGAAATATAAATGTGGTTTCCCTAAAGAATAAACCTTTGTATTCTGCAAGGATCAGTTTAAGTCTTTTTAAATGGTGTACTGACAGAGCTTGGTTTAATTAATATGAAAAATATATTTGTATATCATCTAAAAGTCTTTAAAAGATCTGTGGGATGGTTTTCATAATTGGTATTAAATTTCTTGTAACTAAGAAAGCAACAGCATGGAAATTACAGAAAGAGTCATCAAGCTACATGTTCATAAATAATGCTGTTCTGCTTGAGAAATAAGCTTCCCACAGCATTGATTCTATCTCAGCACAAATAACTCATCACGAAATACCACACACTTGCCAGGCCTGTTTGCATAACCTTTGGAAATAGAGTGCTTAATAACTAGACTCATTAATACTAATGGCAAATCAGTGAGTTTAAATATTTCTATAAATCATTTTATTAATAAAACAGAGGGCCCATTATAGAACTATTGAACTGTTAAGCTGCAATATTTCAGATTCAGCATTTTATAAACATTTCAATAAGCACAGGTGACAACATCCAAAAAGGGCATAGCACACCAATGGCACTGGATAGAAACATGCGCACTGCTCAAGCAAATCATAAAAAATGCAGTTTTCTCTAAAATATTATAATGTACAGTAGCAAGGCATATAAGTTAAATGAATATTATATTTTTAAAATCTCCCCGCATTCTCTCTTATGTAGCCCTCTGAAAAATGGGATGCTATGGTATTCACTAAGGAATGCTATGATATTCACTAACATGCTCTATCATTTGACTGTAACCCTAAGAAGGATCATGGGCAACATGAATGACATTTGAGCAGTTGAGACTAAAGGACTGAATACTTAAACAGAAAAAGAATAATGATAGCTTACTATAGCTTTCAGTAAGAATGTTTAATAGACATAAGAGCTGAAAAATGAGATTTAGAGACAATGCATTTCAAAGAGTGAGGAAAGGCCAAATGCAGGGACGATGACAGACATAAAAGTATAGAGTGTTTGGAGTTTTGCATATATGAAAACTTCACTTTTTACATAGCTTTTATTTCCTTTTGCCAGCCAAGTATATGTGTGTATATGTATGTGTATATGTGTATATGTATATATGTATATATATTTATATTGCAACTGTATATTTGATTAAAAATGGAAACTATTTATTGGCAGAATTAAATTTACTTTTCAATGCTTCTAACTTTCCAGAAAGAGCACATTAGCTTAGGGGAGGTGGGGAGCTAAAGTGTAAGAAAAACAACAGAACTCCTGCCAGAGGATTGAGGCAAAAAAGAGCCTGGGATTCAGAGAAGCTGGATAAATATTGAAATTCAAATCCCTTGTTTACTATAATGTTTTCTGTGTCAGGAAAACAAGTCCATGAAGCTTAGGTTCTGTGTATCAGAGAGAGGAATGCAGGTGACTTTTTGCCAGGCTATTGTTTGTAGTAGCATTTGGGGATTGAGCTTTTCAAGCTTTCTAATTAGAAAGTGCATGGGGAGCCATATGTTACCCAATGCAACACTGGTTTGAAATAGAAAAAGTAAAACTGAGAAGTTAAAAAATGTGTCTTTTTATGTTATAAAAATATATATTATATTAGCCCACTGCATGGGAGAGCATATTTGCCAATGTTATCACCGATAAAGGTTTAATCGCCAACATTTATAGGAAACTCATACAACTTAACAAAAGGAAGATAATCCAATCAAAAAATGGGCAAAGGACCTAAACAGGCACTTTTCAAAAGAGGACATTCAGAAAGCCAAGAGATATATGAAAACATGCTCAAAGTCACTAATCATCCAAGAGATGCAAATCAAAATAACAATGAGGTACCATCTCACACCTGTCAGAATGACTGTCATCAACAAATCAACAAACGACAAGTGCTAGAGAGGATGCGGAGAAAAAGGAACCCTCGTGCACTGCTGGTGGGAATGCAGAATGGAAGACAGTATGGCATTTCCTCAAAAATTTAAAAATGGAACTGCCATTTGACCCAGTGATCCCACTTCTAGGGATATATCCCAAGAAGCCAGAAACACCAATCAGAAAGGATATATGCATCCCTATGTTCATAGCAGCTCAATTCATCATAGCTAAGATTTGGAAATAGCCTAAGTGCCCATCAGCAGATGAATGGATTAGAAAACTGTGGTACATCTACACAATGGCAAGGGGAAAAAATGGAGATCTATCTATCATCTGTTGTAATACTTATCTATCACTTGTTGTAATACTTTAAGCAATAAAATAAAAAAAATAAAAATAAAAAATAAAAAAAGAAGGAATTCGTACCATTTGCAACAGCATGGATGGAACTGGAGAGCATTAGCTAAGTGAAATAAGGCAATCAATGAAAGAAATATACCACATGACATCACTCATTTATGGATAATAAAGACCATTATAAACTGAAAAACAAAAATAGATACAGAAGCAGAGCAGCATCAAACAGACTATCAAACTACAGCGGGAAGGCCAGGGTGGGTTGCAGGGGAGGGGAAAGAGAAAAAAAATAAATAAATAAAATTTGACAAAAGTATATATATATATATATAATGAAAGATTAACACAGCTCTTTTGACTCCAGTCCCACAAAAAGGTGGCGGTTTGGTCGATTGAAATTGCTTTGACCAATGTGGCAGAAGGGACATGATGCCATGGCCTGGCTGAAGAATTCAGAGGACTGACAGATTTTACTTCGTGAGTGAGTTCCTTGAGCCACACACTTCAGAAGCCCAAATATCCCAAGGTTGCCATGCTCTATGAAGACTAATCCATTGAAGGAGCCTTAGAGCATGGTTTACCTTGTAGAAAAGAAAAGAAAAAGACCAAAGACTATGAAGGAGTAAGACTTGGAAGTAGAGTCCTTGGGTCCAGACACCCCAAAGGAGGTGCATCTATGGGATACTAAACACCCAGCCTAACTCTTCCCAAATTTCTGATTCCAAGTCATTGGCAAAATGAAATGATTTTTTAAGCCATGTGTCTTCAGGGTAGTTTGTTATGCAGCAATAAATAAATGAACATGACATTAGCATGAGAATCCTCAGATTTCCACAAATTTAAACTCATGAGAAAACCAACACAGCCCTAGCTGGTTTGGCTCAGTGAAGGATCCGAGTTCGATTTGCGGTCAGGGCACATGCCTAGATTGTGGGCTCAATCCCCAGCAAGGGGACATCATCATTGATGTTTCTATCACTCTCCCTTTCCCTTCCTCTATGAAATCAATAAACAAAAAAGTAAAAAATAAATTTAAAAAAATAATAAGAAGAAAGCCAATGTAGGGCTTTTGGTCAAGATGCTGAGTAGGTAAACAAAGCACTCCCATCCTCCTAGAACCACATCAAGATTACAACTAAACTACAAAACAACCATCATTCAGAACCGCCTGGAATCCCGCTGGACAGAAGTCATGTAACTCAAGGTATGCAGAAGAAGCCACCTCAAGACTGGTAGGAGGGCCAGAGACACAGAATGGGCTGACCTCATACCCATGTGAAAATGTCTGGAGAAATGTATCAGCTGCTGAGGATGCCTCGAGAAGTGAGGGGTCCCAGCTACATGCTAAGTTTTCCCAGGATTCAACTGCCAGGAAGAGAAGACCCCATAACTTCTGCTTGTAAAAACCAGTGAGGATTGTGGAGGGCTGCAGGAGTCCCGAGCATTTTTCTTAAAGGGCCCACACATGGACTTAGCCATATTGATTCACTCTGAGCCCCAGTGCTGGAACAGCAGCTGGAAAGGCACCAGGACATATGGAAAGGAACAGAATGTTTGGCTTTGGGGCAACAGTTGGAGGGGCAGCTTTCTCCAAGAAAGAAGTGCTGGCAGAAGCCATTGAGCCCTTCCACTGCAGGAATCAGTGGGTGTCATATCTTAGTCTCCATCAACCTGGCAAACACTGTTCACCTTGACCCACCCAACTTATGGGTCCACCCAAGCTGCTTCCAGTGTCTTTTCCATATAAACAACCTATCTCGGCTCATGCTGGGGACATTCCTACAATCTCTCAAAGGTTAAAAAACCCCAAACTAGCAGAATCTGGCCTCAGCATGCCCTGTACCTCTTGCTAAGGGGACCCAGGCTGGCACTAGCAGCAGCCAGCCTACGTTCTTCACTAGGCCTCTCCCAGATTCCTCCAAGCCCGGCACAGGTAGCACCCATCTGCAGACCACTCTGTAGCTCATACCAGTTAGCCATGGGCAGAGCACAGGTGGCAGCTGAGCTTGGCCTACAATTGTCAGGAGCCAGCACACCAAAGGACAGCGTCAGACCATGCCAGGGCACCACCAAACCACCTCCAGGAGCAAAACACTTAAAAGTGTTTCTCTGAGCACCAGAGTCCTGCTGAAATGAGTTCCACTCTGTGGGGTAAACCACTGCACAGAAGCTCCTCCACTATAATTGTAGCTTATGCTCACAGCCAACTGACTGTGGATAAATCCTTCCCATTGAGGTAACAACAGAAATCAAAACTAAACCACAACAGGAAGGTGCGCATAGCCCACCCAGGGGACACACCGGGAGTGCCTGGCTTTGGTGACTAGGGAGGTTGTGACACTGAGCCTCACAGGACACTGATTACATAAGGCCTCTCGTCCTTATTTCCTATTTAACAGAGTAGAAGCGACTGTGTAGTACAATTTCATGACAGTGACAAAAACATTGTGTGGACTGCTTTGAGTTCTGTTGGGTAAGATGGGCAACTACATGCTCCAAGTTTTTACTTGTTAGTTGAGTAATGTAAACAAACTTCATAAAAACAATCCAATATTTTGATCTGACTATTGTCCTTTTACATATCAATCTTTAAAGAAATGTAGCAAGAAAATATGTAAAGTCTAATAGCAAGCTGATATTAGAATTGATCTTCTTGGCTATAAAAGGCCAATTTAAGCAGAAAAAAAATTCTAAGAAAACAAAATACATTTCTTTAACCTATGTTTAGTCACATATTACTTAAAAGAGAAAATAATAAAAAAGAAAAAACTCCATTAAATAGAATGAAAATTGTGAAAGCTTTTTCAAATTCAGGATCTAGAAAAAGTATAAAAACTCACGTAAAACCCAGTTGTTAAAAAGCATAGGAGTGGAACTTGACAATGTGAAAGCAAAGGAAATTATTCCTTTGAATTTTAATGCATATATTCATGGAAACAGATGAAAACAAGTATTTTCCAATAAGGCTCCTTTCTCAGGGGAATTATGTGAAATGAAGGTTTGGCTTCTGGCATTCAAATGACAAATGAAATTGAGAAGATAGTAGTTTCAACTTATAAAATATGCCTTTAAACTTTCAGTATGAAACCATTAAAATACATGATGTCATTTAAGAGGAAGAGACTAGTGAACTGCAACTGAGTTCTGGTATCACATTCCAAATGCCACATCAGCTACCACCTGGATTTCATTCCTTCCTGGATCTGGTTAGTTGCGTATAAGTCACTTTTGTCCTGAAATCCAGTTCTGCTGACCCACATCTTCTATTCTCTCTTTGGCTCCCTGTCCTCATCCTTCCTTCCTAGTACGTCAATGCTCATTAAAATTCTCTTTCCAGTGCCAACCATACATATAAGTCAACACAAAAAGAGCAGGTGAACCACTCTGTATGGTTAAATATTCGTGAACTGAAATACTGAGGAAAGGGTAGCATGATTAATTGAATGGTCCTGTTAGTATGATATTGAAAATACTTAAATAGTGCTTACCATGTGTCAGAAGGAACTGTTAGGGTTTACATTAACTCATTTGAGAACAGCCCTATGTGTTGAGGACAATTATCTCTACATTGCAGATGAAGAAACTAAGACACAGAGAGGTTAATTATCTATCCAAAGTCATACCCAACACAAAGCAGAGGCAGAATATGAACAGAGGCAATCTGGTTGCAGAGGTTGGGCTCCCCAAAGAACACAAATTTCATTGCCTCTCAGACTCACTAAAGATGTTTCTAAAGTATTTGTTTATTAACTGTTATAGTGAGTCAATGAACTGTTTAATTCTATTTAACTACCTTGATAATCATGCAGTGTTTTGGGATAATTATGCTGACAATGAATTCTCATTATATAATTCAATAAAAGCTGAAAAGAAAATATAGGATATTGAGCTTACACATGCACTGTCTCAATAAATGTTCACTTGTATTATATAGGATAATAGGACATGAAATAATATAAATGAAGTAACTGCCTCCCAAAAGTACACATTTTGTGAAGACAGACATGTAAATACATCACTACAATACTGTAACACAAATGCTAACAGAGAATGAACAAAATATTAGGAGAGATCCAAGTATAAAGCAACAAAATATTTGGGGGCTGACAAGGAAAGGCTCCAGGGAAAGACACATGTGAGCTGAATATAAATTGTTGAGTCTTCTCCAAAGTCTATAGAACATACAGAAGGATGTAAAATGAAATCTCCCTAAGTTAAGCAATGAAGAGATACCTGTTAAGATGGCAAAGAACTACAAAGAAGACATAGGATAGCAAAAAGAAATATGTCCTGGTCTGAAAACATAATCTCTCTCTTTTTTTAATTTTGTTTATTGCTTAAAGTATTATAAAGAGTATTGCATATATTTCCTTTTTTACCCCCTTGATGTTCTTCCGGCCTCCCCTAACCCCCAGTGTCTTGTGTCCATTGGTTGTGCTCATACGCATGCATACAAGTCCTTCAGTTAGTTGATCTGTTAACCCCCCACCCACCCTCCCCGGCCTTCCCGCTGTAATTTGACATAATCTCTTATATTACATATCAAATTGCTGAATCAAGAAACGTTTTTGAAAAAATTAACAATACTGTAGATGGTATGCTTATATAACAGCTCACAACTTCAACACAGACATGCACAGCAACCCTGATAGATGGTGGACTCTGAGAAGCCTTTTCACACAGTTTTGGCAAAGCATTACATGAGATTAGGTAATAAGACACTAATGCTATGTGGTGATCTATGTTGTTAGTTAGCTAGTGTAGATGAAAAAGAGGACATACACTAGACTGGACAAGCTCAGGGGAGGCCTATACAGCCAGAGTTACTAGCCCAGAGACCACATAGAATGGACTGAAATTAGAAGTTCCTAACTGAAAGCGAGCCATGTGGGCAGTCGAGTTGTAGGCAGGTGTTTCTCTGACAAAGGTCAGCTTGTTAGGGCCAGAAATAAAATAGTGGGGACTAGCTATAGTTACAAGAAATATTAATCATGCTCTGCTAACTGTGGTTATTCTGTTCTGATTAGAGAAAGCACCTCTAACCTGGCTGAGAGTTGTACGCCCTGGGACATGGGAGTTAACTTCTGAATTCAGTCCATTCTCCTTTTCTCAGAACTGCCTATCATCATGAAAAGATTAGCAACCTTGCTACCAAAACAATGGAGCCCCAGTGGTGTCCACATTTTTTGACCCCCAGGCCATATTGCCTGTAACCTGTAACCTTTATACCTTGCCTACTTCTCCATGCCTATAATTTTTACTTTCCAACCCAATCTTTGTCCTTCTACCCAATATAAGCAGTTAGGAAGTGGGAGAGCAGATCTTTGTGGATGACCTGCTGCTTTCCCATATTGCCAGCATTATTGGGATAAATGCTCATATATGATTGGCTCAAGTAGTGACAGACAGCCCAGACACATTGGTTGTCCAGTTTCAAACCCTTACCTTACCTGAACCTGTCTATTATCTTTTTGCATCTACACTAACATATCCTTGCAATGTCAGAATAACCTTCTTTTCCAAACCCCTCAGGGCACAATTTCCCACCAGAGCAAAACCACAGAACCCCTGATTTGTAATCTTGTTCCCCACATACCACCTCTATGTGCTATAAATTATACTATACCCACTGGTATAAAAGAAGTCTCTGTCTCTGTTTATTCTTTATCCAGCTTCAGAGATGTCCCCCTTTGCTTGCCCCTGCCTTCCTAATCTACCACGAATGAATTTCACATAACCCTCCTTTGAGTCTAATGTATAAAATTGCGAAACTGCTATTCCCAGAGAATTTTCTCAATCCATTGAGATTTCGCTTCCAGGCAATTGTCGTCAGTTTGGCTTAAATAAACTCGTAAAAATTCTCTACAGGTTTGGACATTTCTTACTTTGATATTACAGTAGATAATTTTAGGCAGAGGGTATCAAAATAGCTAAGATTTATCAAGTGTTTGTGATCTTAAAACTGACTTAATGTTCTTAGCAATGCTATGATATAGATATTACTAAAGTCTCTCTCTTACAGATGAGAAAACTACGACACAGAGAGGTCTTGGTAACTTACCTCAATACCACATAGTACGGGGGACCCAGGGTGTCTCACTATATCATCTCACTCCTAACTACTAGTTTTACTAACTCACTAATGCAATAAAAACAAGATAAGAAAGCAGAATATGTTTTTCATTGAGCAGGAAGAAAATGGCTATACTGTATCTACTCTATAAAAGTGAAATAGTAAAATTGACCTTTTCTTCGGGACGCCCAACAGCCAATCAGAGCAATGGTATGCAAATTAGCCCAGCCAAGATGGCGGAAGCCCACCCAAACACTAGGTCCAATGGAGCGATGGGGTCGGTGAACGCACAGGCGGAGGCCTGGCCTCCGCCTGTGCGTTTGCCGGCGTTGGGTTCCAGCCAGTGGCGGCTGGCTGCAGGGCAGCTGGAAGCCAGACCCCCGGCCCTGTAGCTGGGGCTGGGAATGGAGCGATGGCACTGGCGAACACCAGGTTCGCCTGTGCGTTTGCCGGCAGTGGGTTCCGGCCAGTGGCGGCTGGCTTCAGGGCGGGCAGAAGCTAGGCCCCCAGCTCTGCAGCCGGGGCTGGGAATGGAGCAATCGCGCAGGCGAATACACATGGGGAGGCCTGGCTGCCGCCTGCGCGTTTGCTGGTGGTCGGTTCCGGGCAGTGGCGGCTGGCTGCATGGCGGGGGGGGGGGGGGGGGGAGCCAGGCCCCCGGCCCTGCAGCCGGACTTGGGAATGGAGCTATCGCGCGCCCACGCGACCTTGGAGGCTCATCGGCAGCTGTTTGCCCGCCTGGATCCAACCTTGTGGCCTGCTCTGGGTGTGCAGGAGCTTCTGTGGCCCATGGCAGAGCCTACTATGCAGGTTGGCCACAGATGTTCCCTTTGTTGTATGTGTTTTTCCCATTGACCCTTCCACCTCATATCCAACCCCCCCAGGCCTTTCCCCCTCTATGTCTATGTCCATAGGTTATCTCTTAACATTTCTATTTCCTTTCCAATCTCTAAATTTTATTTTCTAAGTTGTGTACTATGATAGTCTTATCTAATTTTCTCTTAGCACAATCTTTTTTTCCCTTTGTAGTACCATTATTCCAAAACACCCACCTAGCAAAACCATACCATTGATTACTGGGTAATGCTATCATTTAATTTCTTTCTTTTTATGCTCAGTTTACTGAAAGCTAC
>PVJC01014941.1:0-35870 GCA_004026665.1 Murina feae
ATCACCACCACCACTACCATCATCACCACCATCACCTCCATAACCATGATTACCATCACCATCACAGTGATGACTACCACCACCATCACTACCTCCTCCACCCTCAGCACCCCATCACCACTCATCCCAACTAACTGCCTTCTAGTATAAGGTGACTAGATTTTAACATTGGTAAAGCGGGACACCATTGACCAGGGAGGTTCTTTTATTATTATTATTATTACTTAAAATATTACAAAGAGTAATATATATGTCTCTTTCCAAAAATCGGGACTTTTTTAAAATGCCATGGGACGCGGGACAAATTGTTAAAATTCGGGACTGTACCGCCAAAAGCGGGACGTCTGGTCACCTTATTCTATTAGCTTCTAGTCCAGTCAGAACACTGAAGGAAAAGGTTCCCACGTAACAAAGGACTCTAACAGGTAGAAGCATAACGTGAGCTGGAAGGACAACCAACCTACAGGTGTCTGAAGTTCTCCTGTTTGACAGGCATCCCAGGCAGGGCCTTTAGAACTGTGGTTGCCAACCTTTTGGACCTTTCAGACCACCAGTGGTCTGCGGATCACCGGTTGGTGACCGCTGCTTTAGAGTGTAGGCGTAGGCGAGACCTGTGGTCAGTAGTGATCAGCTGGCCAATATTGTGGGTGGATTTATGTAACCAGGTAAGAGATGAGCTCTGTTTTCTTTCCAGCCGGATGTTCACCCTGGAAGGTGCTGGGCCTTCCCAGGTTCCCAGGGCCACGCCCTGATCAAGCTCGCTGGCATGATCATCCCCACCTCGGTGACCATGGAGCACATCTCCGAGAAGGTGTCTCCCTCGGGAAGCATCTCCAGCGCCCCCAAGGAGTTTTCTGTCCACGTGAGAATCTCCCTGAATCTCTGTTCAGAGACGGGTAGGGGAGAGGGTGGTGGGCCAGGAAGTAGGAGCTGGTCTGAGCTGTGCAGCTGACCATTTGGATCACTGTGACCAAGTCCTGAAGTTCCCAGGCTCCACTTTGTCGTCTACGCAGGGAGGGGTTTGGACCACATGACTTCTATCACCTGGTTTTCCTCTTGTCAGACTCAGGCACGTCCCACGAAAACATCGACATTTCCCCGCGTTTATAGCAAACACGGCTGATCCTTGTCCCACTTCTTCTGCCCCGACTTGTACTCCCTGGAAGCTTCCCTGGCAACCGTTTTAGCTGAAAATAATTATTTAGGTTCTTGCCTTCGTATCTGCTTTTACTAATTTCTTGAGTTTTCAGGTTTGCACAATTATAGCTGGAGGTCTCCTGAGGTTCTAATGTTTGTGTCTTTATTACTGAGACATGATTCACACACATGTAATTCATCCATTTAAAATGGACACATCAGTGGCTTTTGATATATGCACAGATCTATGTATCCATCACCATAATCAATTTGAGTATATTTTTTTTATTATTCCACAAGGAAACCCTGTACCTCTTAGCTGCCACCTCCCACCACCCACTCCCTCTGTCCCCCAGTCCTGGGCAGCCACCAATCTACTGTGTCTCCGTAGCCTGGCCTTCCGGACACGTCATCTAAATGGAATCACCTGTGTGGTCTCTTCTGCCTGGCTTCTTGCACTTGATACCGTGTTTTCAAGATTCACCTGTGTTCTATAACGTGCCAATATTTTGCTTTGTAAATTGCATTTTGTTTATCCATTCATCATCTGATGGACCTTTGAGCTGTTTCCATGTGTTTGGCTGCTGGTACCTGGCACCCCAAGGTACCTGGAGAGTGGTCACTACTTGACCACACGGCTGCCCCGTTTACTTTAATGGAGAATCCACTCGTCGCAGCCTCCTTTCTGTCACTTTCTTCCCAGGGCATCTCGAAAGGGTGCGAAGGAGAAGAGATTCCTCTAGGTCGGTTTGTGTACAACAAAACAGGAGCCACCGTGCAAACATTTGAGCTGCAGGTAACGAACTCCAGGCTTAGGCTGCGCATGGCTCTGTCCCTGGGAGGGGCGTAGGGGTGTGCATTTAGGGTTTTATAGTTAGATAGATAGATGTATATTTACTTCTCAGCCCTTACCTTACCTGTTTGGTTCCCTTGAAACTATTAGGTTAGATAGTTACTGTCTTACCTTCTGTGTGATGTGTTAGAGGCAACAAGGAAGTCAGAGGGAGAGAGAATAAATACTTAATTCCAGATAAGACAGGTAAACTTCTCTTCCTCATTCAATGGGAAAAAATACCAGCTGTCATGCTGGCTGGCAAGGCTCAGTGGTTGAGCGGTGACCCCTGGACCAGGAGGTCATGATCTGATTCCTGGTCAGGACACATGCCGAGTTGTGGGCTAGAGCCCTAGTGCGAGGCGTGCAGGAGGCAGCCAACCCGAGATTCTCTCTCATCATGGATGCTCTTATCTCTCTCTTTCCTTCTCCCTTCCTCTCTGATATCAATAAAAATATATTTTATAAAAGAAATAAAAATACTAGCTGTTAACATGTAACCCCTCCTGAAGTCGTTAAGGCATCCTATATAATAAAACCCTAGTATGCAAATTGACCAAACAGTGGAACACTGGTCGCTATGATGTGCAGTGACCACCAGGGGCAGATGCTCAATGCAGGAGCTTCACCCTGGTGGTCAGTGCTCTCCCACTGGGGGAACACCGCTCAGCCAGAAGCCAGGCTCATAGCTGGTGAGTGCAGCGGTGGTGGTGGTGGGAGCCTCTCCTGCCTCCACTGCAGGTGGGCAAAAAGGGCAAGGGGTTCCATTCTGCGCGAGTCCCAGACTGAGAGAGAGATGTCTAACTCCTGAGGACCAGGCCTAAGCTGTCAGGTGGACATCCCCCAAGGGGTTCCCTCCCCCGCCCCATGCATGAATGCTGTGTGCTAGGCCTGTAGTATGAAATAAAATCGCATTGCTTCTCATCAGCCATAGGGAGTAATGAGATGGAGAGGGCAGCTCCTACCATATAAAACAAGGGTTTTAGGACGCTGCTCGGCCAATGGGGAGGAGGCAATGTTAGAAATGAATGTAGCTGTGGAGTTTCATATTTGATTGAGTATCCGTGTCTCTCCCTCTCACCGTGGGGTGCCAGTAGGCAGCACTGTGGGGTGTGGCAGTGGCAGTGGCCATGGCAGTGGGAGCCCATGGCTGCCCAGGGCACCTTGTCATCTTCTAGCCCTGCATTTGTCCTCTTAGCTCTTTATTCACAGCGGCTCACTTCTCATTCGTTAGAGCAGTGGTTCTCAACCTTCCCAATGCCGCAACCCTTTAATACAGTTCCTCATGCCCTAACCGGTTTGGCTCAGTGGATAGAGCGTCCGCCTGCGGACTCAAGGGTCCCAGGTTCGATTCTAGTCAAGGGCACGTACCTTGGTTGCCGGCACATCCCCAGTAGGAGGTGTGCAGGAGGCAGCTGATCGATGTTTCTCTCTCATCGATGTTTCTAACTCTCTATCTCTCTCCCTTCCTCTCTGTAAAAAATCAATAAAATATATTTAAAAATATATATATACAGTTCCTCATGTTGTGGTGACCCCCCAACCATAAAATTATTTTCGTTGCTACTTCAGAACTGTAATTTTGCTACTGTTATGAGCTGTAATGTAAATATCTGATATGCAGGATGTATTTTGGCGACCCCTGTGAAAGGGCCGTTCGACCCCTAAAGGGGTCTTGACTCACAGGTTGAGAACCGCTGCGTTAGAGCCTGTGTGATTGCACTTAAGACAGGAAAGAATTCCTTGCACATCACAACAGAATTCCTTAGGACCCTTTGATATGGGTTTCTTAATAAGGCATTAATTTTCTCTTTTCCTTCTTTCCAGCATGAAGTGTCTGAGCCCTTATTGTGTGTGAAACTTAGAATCCTCAGCAACTGGGGACATCCGAAGTACACGTGTTTATACAGATTCAGGGTCCACGGTGGCCCCGGGGGCCACAGCTAGAGGGTCTGGTGCCGACAGCCACGACCACGAGTCCAGAATACTTGTGTTCTTCTTCTTTAGACTTACTACCCTCATAGGAAATGAATAGAGGGTTCACACTTGCCCATAGAAAGTGAATGAATTTTACTAATAAAAACTGTGAAAGTGGTTTTAATCTCCTGGTGATTGTTCAGGGGTCCTCAAACTTTTTAAACAGGGGGCCAGTTCACTGTCCCTCAGACCGTTGGAGGGCCGGACTATAGTTAAAAAAACAAACAAACTATGAACAAATTTCTATGCACACTGCACATATCTTATTTTAAGCAGGACAGGCAATGGCGGCAGAAACAAACAGCATGTGGCCCGATAAATGTCCTTGGTGGGCCACATGTGGCCTGTGGGCCATAGTTTGAGGATGCCTGGTTAGCTTTTGAGGATGAATCCTGTTGTTGGAACATTAACGAATGAATTTGTCTAGAAAAAGATGTATTATTTCACGGTCTTTCTTTTTTTTGTTAATCCTCATTGAGGATATTCTTCCATTGAATTTTATTTTTATTTTTTTTTTCCTATAGAATTTTAGGGAGTGGAAGGGGAGGGGGACAGAGAAACATTGCAATGTGCGAGAGACACATTGATTGGTTGCTTCTCACATGCGCCTCAACCAGAGCTGGGGATAAGCCTGCAACCAAGGACCGTGCCCTTGTCCGGAATCAAACCCTTCAGTCCACAGGCCCATGTTCTAAGCTCCAAGCCAAACCAGCTGGGGCTTGTTTTAAATTTCTATTATTTATGCTGGAAGAGTTTTAGCAGGATCCGGTGAAATTCATCATGAGACAAATTATAGAATTATCACTTGTCACTGTTCTTTAAAATCCTGTGTTTACCACCATTAGAAATTTAAATTTTAAACAAAGTTAAAACCATAATCCAGGGTGGCTACAGGCCTGAGTGGGAGCTAAAGCTGCCCTGCCGATGTGTGCATCTGAGCATTTCATTTAATCCTTTACAAATGAACCATTGGTTTTATTTTTGATGTTTTAATAAAAGTGGCAACAGGCCCGGCTGGTGTGGCCCAGTAGTTGAACGTCGACCTGTGAACCAGGAGGTCAGGACACAGGCCCAGGTTGCAGGCTCCATCCCCAGTGCGGGGAGGGGGGGGGCGTGCTGGAGGCAGCTGAACCGTGATTCTCATCATTTGTGTTTCTCTCATTGCCTCCCTTCTCTCTGAAATCAATAAAAGTATAGCTAAAAAGAGAAGTGGCAGTCGGCGTCAATGTTTTTTAATTCTTAGAACCACTTCTCTCACCTGGGGCTGAGGATCCCACATTCCAGGGTAGAGGCGCTGCCTCTGGGGCCTGACCCGCCTGCCTCCCCACCCAGGGCGGAACCAAGGGGCGCGGGCCGGCGTTTCCGGCCGGACGCTGAGGGCGGGACGCTGAGGGCCGGAAGCTGAAGGCCGGAAGCTGAGGGAGGGACGCTGAGGGCTGGAAGCTGTGGGCGGGACGCTGAGAGCGGGAATCCAGTCAGCCGCCGGCCGGTTTCCCGGGCGGGTCTTGTCCCGCCATGAAGTTTCGCGCCAAGATTGTGGACGCGGCCTGTTTGAACCACTTCACGCGTGAGCGGGTCGCGGCCGCCCGGGGGTGTGGCGGGAGCGAGGGGCGCGGGCAGTGGGCCCCCAGCGTGGTTCGGGCCCGGCTGATGCCGGGCTGCCCTGACCCGCGCGGGCGGCTCTGTGGGGGCCGAGCAGCTGCCCGGGAGCCGCGGAGTCCTGACCCGCCCGGGACCTCCCCGCAGGCGTCAGCTGCATGGTGGCCAAGCTCGCCCGCGCCTGCACCCTGCGCGTCCGCCCGCACGCGCTCAACTTCATCCTGGCCGACCCGGCGGGCGGCGGCGTCAGCATGTGGTGCGAGCTGCCCCAGGTGAGCCGCCCCGGACCCGCGCCCCCTGGCCCCGGACCCGCGCCCCCTGACCCTGACCGCCCCCCCCCCCGCCCCAGGAGAATTTCTTCAGCGAGTTCCAGATGGAAGGCGTCTCCGAGGACAACAATGAGATCTACGTGGAGCTCGCGGCCGAGAACCTCTCGCGCGCCCTGAAAACCGCGCAGAACGCGCGGGCCCTGAAGGTCAAGCTGACCAACAAGCACTTCCCCTGCCTGACGGTGTCCATCGAGCTGGTGAGGAGGGGCTCCGGGGAGGAGTCATGGCAGCAGGGCCCGCAGGGAGGTGCCCCGTGCGATGGCCCTGGGAAGGGACAGGCAGGCTCCTGTCGCCCTCACTGGCGCTGGGTCCGCGCAGGTGTCTGTGTCGAGCAGCAGCCGCATGGTGACCCACGACATCCCGGTGAAGGTGATCCCCAGGAAGCTGTGGAGGAACCTGCAGGAGCCCGCAGTCCCGGACTCCGACGTGAGTGAGGCCGCAGCCCCGCTGCCCCGCGTGTGTCCTGGTGTCACCTGCGCTCCCGGGCGTTAGCACAGGCGTTGCCGTCTGCCTACTGGAAAGTGATGCTCGTTTCTTAAATATAATTGATTTTTTACGGAGAGGAAGGGAGAGGGATAGAGTTGGAAACATCGATGAGAGAGAAACATCGACCAGCTGCCTCCTGCACACCTCCTCCTAGGGATGTGCCCACAACCAACGGACATGCCCTTGACCGGAGTCGAACCTGAGACCATTGAGTCCGCAGGCGGATACTCTATCCACTGAGCCAAACTGGCCAGGGCTCGATGCTCGTTTCTAACGGCTGCTCCCGGGAGAACGGGACGTGGGCCTGGGCTGTTTCCATAAAGACTCCGAGTCAGCACGGCGAGGGGCAGGGGTGCCAGTGCTGCCCGGTGGAGAGGGGCTGTCCGCCCAGGGACAGCTGTGCAGCTGAACTGCACTGGACGCCCTCGGCACCAGCGTGG
This sequence comes from Murina feae, assembly GCA_004026665.1. Classification (NCBI taxonomy): domain Eukaryota; kingdom Metazoa; phylum Chordata; class Mammalia; order Chiroptera; family Vespertilionidae; genus Murina; species Murina feae. Next base: position 6,801 of record PVJC01014941.1, read on the forward strand.
GCCTCACGGAGGGGATGCGGCCACGTCACGTGAGGAGTGATGTCCGGGCTGGTGACAGCCAGCAGGAGGCTCCTTGGGCCCTGTGACGGCCAGCGTCCCAGGGCAGGGAATATGGTGATGCCCCGGGCTCCTTTGCTTCCTGCTCACGACCAACGGAAGGAGCGATGATGGGGGTGGGATCCTACTAGAGGGCGCCTCCTCCTGGGAAGCAGCAGGGACCAGGCACAGCCCGACGCCGGTGCAGGCGCTTCCCCTCCTTGGTTTTTGGGTGGAAAGGCCTGGGTCTTGGGCATCCCTCAGAGGACGCTGTGTCCCTGGGCGCATGAAGGCCTCTAGCTGAAGGCAGGTCTTGCAACCAGAAGGGCCACAGGAACCTCGTCCCCGAGGTAACCGAGGCAGGAGTGAGCTAGTGAAGCTCTGATAGTTTTTATTTCCATGTTTTAAAAATAACTTTATTCAGTTTAAAAACCCAGGATTCTGGAGCTTTTAAGCATCCACGCTTCCTAACCTAGGTAGTGAGCGGGCACCTGCCAGCACTTGCTGTGCTGACATTCTCATGCTTGGTTTTCTCCTTGGGCTTGTAGGTTAGCATTTACCTGCCCGTCTTGAAGACTATGAAGAGCGTTGTGGAAAAAATGAAAAATATCAGCAATCAGCTTGTAAGTCACAGCTTCTTTAGAAAAGACCTCTGCAGCGTTTGCCGTGGCTGCATGCCTGCCCGAGGTGGGTGTGGGCGCCCTCATCGCCGGAGGTTGAGAGCCCTGGGAACCTGCCTGAGTGCTGTCCAGTGGCTCCCGGGGGAGTGTTTACACCCGCCCTCCTGCCTGCGTTTACACTTAGAGTAGGTTCAACGTGCGCAGCCGCTCTGGCTTCCTTCCCTGTGCTAGGAAAGACGATGCTCGTCTGCCGATGTCTCTTCTATGAGGTGTTGGTTTTGTCAGTGAGTTGGGTGTCCTGAGAGCCCAGGCCACAACGTCTCACTCTAAGCGCTCACATGCCAAGTAGATGGCGCGTTGCTGATCTATTTGTCTTCGTGGCGGCCCACTGCGGCAGTGGACATGGCACCGGGCATTGTGTGGCGGAGCCTCAGTGTCAGCTGGCTCTCCTGAATTTCCCTCCACTCAACCACAGCACCTGTTGTATGTCGAAGCTTTTAAAAACCACTGCCCACCTGATGAAGCATAAACTTGTGATTTTCACCCTCTGCCAGTCCTCGTCCTTGTCCCATGGCCACACCCTCCCTTGCAGGACCACCCTCAACGCTCGCCCTTCCCCACAGCGCCAGCTCTTTCCAGTTCTGTCCCCCCATATCGCCCTGGAAAGCACTTAGTTCCCAGACTCCTCTGAGCCGCTCGGTGCTGCCTGGCAAGCTCCCTGCTGGTGTCTCAGGACCCTGCAGGCTCCTGGGAAAGGGAACTGTCTCGGCGCCCGGCCCCCGTGGGACTGCGCTCGGGCCGTTGGCGTGCTGGCCCCTCCTGGAGTGGAGGTTGGCTTGTAGAGCTGCTCGGAATTGCAGAGGTTTCCTGAAGCCTGGGAATGCTCACGGCCATTTCACCTCTGCAGTTGTGTCCAGTTAAGAGTAGTTTCTCGATGGCTTAGTCTCAGGGCTCGTTTAACTTACATTGGCTTTGGGCGAAGCGGTGAGAGCCTGCTGACACGTGCTCCCGTGCCTGCCAACGTGGGGCTGTCGTCAGGTTGGGAGCTTCCTCTGGGGACGCCCTGGGGGCCTCGGGAGAGCTTCCGAGCCTGAGAGGCAGGGCAACCGTCTAAGGACCCGTGATTCTCTGTGTGCAGGGCCGAGCCAGCAGGGGCCGGGATAGAGGCCCAGAGCACCCGGAGCCTCCCCCGCGGGACCTCTGAGCCACGCCCCACTCCCTCCCTCCTAACCCAGGGTGCCGCTCCTTCGGGGTGACTTCTCCGCGTTTCTCCTGTGCGGGAGCCAGCCTCCACCTGTTCACTGCCCTGCTGAGGTCTCCGCTCAGAGGCTCCTCCCTGCGGGGCTTTCCAAGTCCCTGTCCTCTGTTGCCAGTGCCATGCGGGTCCTGGTGCTGTCGGGGGAGCTGGGGTTTGTAGGCTCCTCGTCGCCTGGTGTGGAAGCTGATGTTCGTGGTGCATTTTTACTTTATTTTTTTTTTCCCTTTCTTAAGACTGTGAAAACTCCACTTGCAGATTATTGAAGCAAACCTCAATGGAGACTTGAACTTGAAAATAGAATCGGAACTAGTGTGCGTTACAACTCATTTTAAAGATCTCGGGAATCCACCATCAGGTAGGTTTTCTGGTAGATTGTGTTTTGCTTCTGAAAAATGGTTTCCACCTTACCGAGGCCCCTGAATAAGCGGGAAGCGGTTGGAGTTCAGGAGACAGGCCACAGGTGGGCTTACATGCTGCTGTGATGGACGTGACGTGAGTGTGCCTGGCAGGAGGGTGGGCTCAGGTCTGGAAATGAGGCGCCATCCCGGCTCCTAATCCCTGTTTCTGCTACTAAAGATTGCAGGTTCCCACCTGGAGCCCAGTGGGAAAGGTAGATGACGTTTCTCCTCTGCTCCTGTAACACTTGCAGAATTAGATTAACAAATGCAGACTTTTCTCGGGAGCAGATTGCCGGTCTCATTCGAGGTGCTAGGCACCATGGAAGCATTTCAGTGAGTGGTGACCATCGGCTGATGGGTGGATTGGAGGCCTGTGCTGCAGTCACAGTGTGGGGGAGGGGGGCAGGTGGAGGGGGAGAGGCCAAGGATGGGGATGTGTTTGCTCGTGACCTGCAGCCCTCTCAGCCACATGTGTGTCCCAAACAGTTAGGCTAGGCCCTGCCACTTTCAGGATTGGCATGTCTCACCCCAGGGTTGCTATGCACGTGTTAGCAATGCTCGGAGCTGGGCCTTCACAGTGGAGGGGTGCTGTGGGGGGAGTGAGGCCCATGTGGTCAGAGCTTTGGTAATGCTGAGGGAGAGGACTTACTCTGGTTTGCTTCATTTTATTTGTTTTAACAAACAAGAAAGAGGGTTTTCTTACCTTGATGCTTTCCGTAGTTGGAAGGACTCTTCACTCTGGAATGAGAGGCCGTGATAAACTGTTCATAAGCGATCGAAGCATTAACTGTGCATGGGTGCTAAGGGATGCCGACTCCTTTGACCTAACGGGGGAGATGGGGTCATGTTTCAGGGCCCTGGAAAGGAAGATCTCCTGGAATTGACCTAGTATTTCAGAGTCAGGATTTAGTAAGCACTTGCTTAATAAAGGGCCCTGTCTCCGTCTCGCACTGTTTGTCCCGTGTGCTAACAGCAGGGTACCGCAGCGCATTTGTTTAAGCAGACAGTCCGCTTCACACCTAGAGGTTCCTGTCGTTTCAGCCTCTGAGAACCAGTCTGAGGACCGCAGCCCAGAGCAGATGGCGGAGGTGCAGGTGGACATCAGGAAGTTCCTGCAGTTTCTTGCTGGACAACAAGTGAATCCCACAAGGGGCGTCTGCAGTGAGTGTATATGTAATTGTTTTCACGTGTCACACGCTTAAGTCACCTGTGGTCTCAGCTGGTTTGTGGTCTCAAAGGCATGGCAGCGGGGTCACGTGGCTTCTGATTTTCCAGGGCCGGCAGATGATTGGGGCTTCGCTGGGTTCAGAGGTAACAGGTGGGGCTGTGCTGTCTCACGGGGCGTCATGCGTGGTCTCTGCGCCCAGAGAGGGGCTGCGGGAAAATGCGCTGATGGTCCTGTTAATCTGACCTGACGTATGCAGAGCCCTGACACCATCTGGCTTGGACTAAGGTTCCCCTCACGATGCATCGGTTTCTTCCCGTGTCTCAAGCTCACGTCTGTGTCCTCTCGACCCCTCCCTTGGCTCCGGTTGGCCCATCCTCAGCGGCACACCTGCTTCATGCTCGTTCCCTGTACCTGAGGAAGGGCTGATTGTCTCCTTGCTGCTGACATCACAGCCCCTGAAAGGAGACTTACTTTGCTTGGAAGTGCTTCTGTTTTCCATGTCTGTGGTCATGGGTCCTGGCTGCTGGGTCCTACCGCTCTGCCATCACTCCTCGTCTGGGGCGTTCCATCTGCCTTGTGCCTCTGCGGGAGGTTTGCCCTTCACCTGGCGGTGCCTGACCTTGCCTTCGCAGACCATCCCCGTGGGGGCTGGGCGTTCCTGGAGCAGACGTCCCCTTCAGTGGATCCAGGATTCAGGGAGCAGCCCTGTGCGCAGAGGCTCCATAGTGATGGGTGTTTTCTGTCCCCAGATATCGTGAGTCACAAGATGGTGCACTTTGACCTGCTCCACGAAGACGTGTCCCTCCAGTACTTCATCCCGGCCTTGTCCTAGCACTGCCAACGGCACGGGGCCCAGAGACCATTGCCATGACCCGGAGGGGCATGGGGGTGATGTGCTCAGTCATTTGTCAGTATGTCCGCACAGCAGCACAAATTCTGTACATTTCCCTTATTTTTTCCTCCATGATAATTTAACTAGAAATTAAATTAATGAAATAGTTGAATAAACATGTTATTTCATATTGTAACTGGACAATCAATGGTCTGCACTGTCTATCACTACTTGAGTCAATTAAGCAGAGACAGGGTTGAATCATACATATCATATATGAGCATTTATTCCAGTGCTGCTGACAGTATGGGGGAGCAGCAGGTCATCCACAAACTTCTGTTCTACCCCTACCATAAATCAGCTGCTTATACTGGGTAGAAGGGTGAAGATTACATGGGGAAGTAGACAAAAGGTATTATGCCAAATGGACTGTTCACAGGTAACGCAGGCTGGAGATTTGCAAAGGCCTGTGGGTATGCAAAGGCTGGGATTATGCAAAGCGTTATCTGGCTCTAGTTTCTGCAATGAGGTTGTTCATCTTTTCATGATAACAGGCAGCTCCCAGGTGAGGAGGATGGGCCGCATCTCCAGGTGAGCTCCCAGGTACCGAGGGCAACTCCCAGCAGTTAGAATGTGCCTCCTTTAACCAGAAGAAAACAATCACGGGTAACAGAGCATGAGTAATATTTCTTATAATTACAGCTGGTCCCTAGTATTCTATTTCTGTCCCTATCATTTCCTCACTGCTATTTTTATCATCTCATATCTATGAGATTTGTTTTAGATGAAAAATCTCATCCTGCTGGGACTACATTTGCTTCTGCCTCGATAGCAGTTCTTGGGGATGGGATACAGGGTCTCAAAATAGGAAGAGATTGAATACAGCAGTAAGCTATCAGACTACAAAAAGTAAACAGGAGAAAATTTTAAAAGAATTCCCACAGCCCAGACAGGATAGTTAGCCAGGAAGTTGGGTTGCTTAAGTCAAAGACAAAAGACTCAAAAGAAACCTTGTGTTTTACCTTGGAGGTGGTTTCCCTAATTTGTTGAATATTGTTTTCTACCTAGAATTGTCAGATTAAGACAGCACAGGCCTTTAAATTCCTCACAATCATGGTTGTGCCGCAACAGTAAGTAATCTATTGCTGCTCAGTTTTCTAGAATTGTGTCGCTCACCTGGCTCAGCTCTTGATTTATCGCATGGATAGCCTAGCAGTGGCATTCAGCGCTTTTACCCTGCTATAAGCAAGCCGGGTGACCTCTGCGTTAAGGGAGCCTGCCATTACTAGCATAACAAAGACAAGACGGTTAAAGCAATGTGTTCAGCAGGGCTCCACAGGGGGAGGGGGTTGTCGAAGCCTAGTGCCACGGCCGAGAGAAGGTTTCTTCTGGTTCGGACCATGTTGTATTTCTGGGACATAAAGACTAGTTGCGCTAAGGAACAAGGCCCCTTGGTGTTGGCAGGAATATATGAGTAAACAGTCACCCCATATATCAGAAACCAGCCAGCCGGCAGCTTAGTATATCCATTTCTATAAGGGAGAAGGAAATTATCAGAACAATTCATATTGTAGTTATTAGATACTGAAAGACAATAACTAGAACACCAGTCAAAGACACCCCACACAGGAAGCCACTGCAGCAACTTTTAAAGAAAACATCCCTGCATCCTCTTCCCAGTCAGTGGGTCCCAGCGTACAGTCCCCATATGTGACTTTCTTCCCAAAATGAATGATAATTTTTACATATTAGCAATAGTGGTCCCACTAGACAAAATGTAAAGGTCTGTCTGCATAGCTTCCTCCATAGCCAGCGGCAGTGTGGTGGGAGTGGTGAGAAGCAAATTTCAGGGTCCCGTCCATTTCTCCTCCAGTTGGCCCAGCATCCTTGTTCTGCTCATGTCTGTCTAACTACCTACCATATCTTCCCCACAAGGATCTTGGCTCTGAATTCTTTCATGGGAAAGGGGCCTAGGGTCTCTTCTGAAATTACTTCATGCTGAGGAGGGACAAAGTTTTGTTTCAGAGTCAAGAGATCTTGCTCTCTGTCAGAGGGACAATGAGGCCTAGGCACAGAAGGAGGTGGCAATGGTGTCTAGAGGTAGTTTCCTTGGGTACAAGTAGGGCTTGTAATCTGGTGGAGACAAACTGTTATAAAATGTTGGGCAAAAGTTAGAATAGCAAGAACTACAACCATTAGTCTGGTGAAAGGAAAAAACATTTCAGTTCTAATAATTCCCTATTGAAACACATTTTGCCCCCTAAAAACGCCCTAATTTTTATTGAAGAGCCATAGTAAGACCAGTTCACTTACTCTATTAAGACTAGTTACAATTTAGCTTGATTGTTCGCATGAACACAATAAATAACAATTGATCAATAAAAAAAATGCTTTGTTGGAATCTCATGATTTAGCTTTAGCCCTATAAGGCAAAGAAGCTGAGCCACCTAGTGGCCATCAGGCTTGCCTGCAATACCTGTAGACTTGGGTGAATTCCTCGACTTGAGGTCCCAATGATATCTTGAGGTTCCTTCCTTGCCATTTCTCAGAAAAGCAGCCTTTCTGCTTTACCTAGAAAGACTGCCATGAACCAGGTGACCAGCAAGGGACCGAGCTTTCTCCAGGGGCTCTTATTGGCCTCATTCCTTAAAGCTTTCTGGGAACATCCAGAGTCCAAGCATGTTAGACATGACATTTCTAAGTCTTTGTTAATAAAACCACAATTGGAAACTGGTCTTAATGAATTCATGCAAAGAAATGTATTGCCGTGACTTACCGTATTTTCTGGCGTATAAGACGACTGGGTGTATAAGACAACCCCCAACTTTTGAGAAGATTTTCCTGGGTTAAAAGGTCTGGACGGAGACCATATGCAGCACAAAAATAGCCAACCGGAGACACTTGTGGTCTTCATCCGGCTCCATTGACGACCCCCGACTTTTGAGAAGATTTTCCTGGGTTAAAAAGTTGTCTTATACACCGGAAAATACGGTACTCATTAAGAATTGCAAATTCTGGAGGGATCAGGTAGGGAGAAAAAATATGTAACTTACCAAATTGCTTCAAAATGCTTCCTTATATATGAAAAACAAAAAGTTTAAGAATCAGCAATACTTTCAACAGAAGTTACAAAAGCTATATAATTATTTTCAGTTCATTCAGTCCCATGATCAGTTTTTGTTTCTGATTTTTCCTGCCAGTACTTCTGTAAATCCTATTCTATAGAGGAAGCAAAGTATATTAGTAACCCAAGGTACATCACAAACAGACAAGAACCCTCACTAGCTAAGAGTTTCCAGAGGCCGATGCCGTAGTGGGAGAGCAAGGAGTGTCCCCAAGATTAAGAACTCTGAGCAGCTGCTGGGATATTCCTGCAATCCTTGTAACGGGTTCAGCCTGCCACCAGCAGCTGGGCTCCCTAGAGTGGGATGTGTCCCATCTTTAACAAACCAAACAACAAAAGACAAAACAGACACTCCATGCACAGTGTTTACAAGCGTGCGCAATCTGTAGAGAAGAACTTCACACCATGCTCCTGGTCTGTCCAGCCACACAAACCTCAGGGTGCCCTGCGTAAAAACAACCCCTGAAGCAGAGCAGTGTCTCTCATCCCAGAGACAGGCAAGGACCACGGAGGTCTCTTACCACAGAGCTGATCAGGCTCGCCCAGATGAGAGGCAGTAAAATACCTTAGGTGCCATCCACAGTGCATACTTCCTTACAAAGAAGCCCAGAGAGGCAGCAACTGCTGTATAAACACGCTTGATTCCTCCTCCTGTCATACAAAAACGCTTGATCCAACTTAGGTCTCAGGTGAGACAAGGGGATTAGCTGAAGCTGCGGCTGGGACTCAAAACAGAACAATACCTGGCAGTGCTACAAATAAGAATCCAGGCCTCAGCCCCAGGAACCCCCAGTCCAGGCAGTGGGATTTCCAGTACCTACCCCAGAGGAGTCCCTTGCTTATGTCCCTTCATGGTTGCCAGAATATCTAACCAGACAATCAATGGGTCCGCGCTGTCACGACTTGAGCCAATTCTGCAGAAACAGGGTTGAGTCATATGAGCGTTTATCCCAATACTGCTGGCAGCATGGGAGAACAGCAGGTCACCCACAAACATCTACTCTGCCCCCACCATAAGCCAGCTGCTTATACTGGGTAGAAGGATGAAGATTACATGGGGAAGTAGGCAAAAGGTATTATGCCAAATGGGCAGTTCACAGGTAATGCAGGCTGGAGATTTGCAAAGGCCTGTGAGTATGCAAAGGCTGGGATTATGCAAAGGGTTGTCTGTCTGGCTCTGGCTTCTGCAACGAGATTGTTCATCTTTCCATGATAACAGGCAGCTCCCAGGTGAGGAGGATGGGCCGCATCTCCAGGTGAGCTCCCAGGTACCGAGGGCAACTCCCAGCGGTTAGAATGTGCCTCCTTTAACCAGAATAAAACAATCACGGGTAACAGAGCAGGATTAATATCTCATAATTATAGCTGGTCTCCAAATACTCTACTTCTGCCCCTGTCATCACTTCTTAGTTCTCATGTCTGTTTTGTTTTGCTGTTAAGAAATTGAAAGGGAATTATCCATCCAGACTTTAGACAGGCCTTTCATTGGAGCTGTGAGCCCTCCTCTACTAATAACTGCTGACGTGGCGCTTCTTCCCAGGTACTGTCTCCAGCTCAGCAAGGTGTGGCCACAGCCCCTGCAGGACCAACCTGGAGAACTTCTGCACCCTGGGCTCACCTGTCTCCCGGCCTCTGTCCCTGGGAGCCCATGGCGGCCCTTCTGCCCCCAGGCTGCTGCTTAAGGTGCGTGAGCAGTGGAAGAGCCTCTCCATCTGCATCACACCCGGTGGGCCTTCTGTTCCACCCTCGAGAACTAACATGTGCCTCCGTCTGCTGTGCCGTCCCGGGGAGGACAGGCAGCAGCACAGCCGCCCGGGGTTTGCCCTGTGGCTCCTTTAAGGGACCTGCCCGGCCAGTGGCAGGGATGGGATTAGAACCCAGAATTCTGTCCCGTTTATAGCCCTTACCCGCACTGTGGCTAAGTGGCCGGGATAATGAGTAATAGATTTCAAAGTTAACATCCACCAATCGTTTTAGGAACCTGGAAAGAGCATCTTAGTTTCAAATCTGCTGTGGTGAAGTTGGCTTCCATGCAATTTTTACAACATTGTAAGCCAGCTGTAATTCCTCTCTGCTCTGCATGCTGTCGACTAAGTGATACCCATCTGGGGATCTCAGGGATGGCAGCCCAGGAGGTGGGCAGGAGGAGCAGCAGGAGGCCTGCCCCGCCCCACCTGCCCCCCCATCCCTGGCTCCACTGCATCAGCATCTACAGCACACGGTCCTGTGAGTCAGGAATGTGAGGTCAGTGTCTTGTGACTCTCCTGCGCCTTGAGGACATGGGACCCTCCATTTGGACGTGTGGGACCCAGGGGTGGCTCTAGTTTGGCCTTGGGGTGTCGAGGGGCCATCTGTGGATGTGGGCTGGTCCTGAACCCTGCACAGCAGACACTGTGTTGGACTCACATCACATGGTGAGGTGACCCAGATGGCAAAGACTTCCAGAGGATTCTGTCCTATTTTATGACATCAGGTATTGCTACTGAATAATGTTTGTTTTGTGTGTTCTTTTTTAGAATATATTTTTATTGATTTCAGAGAGGAAGGAAGAAGGAGAAAGAGAAACAGTAATGATTAGATAATCATTGATCAGCTGCCTCCTGCAAGCCCCCTGCTGGGGATTGAGCCCGCAACCCAGGCATGTGTCCCGACCAGGAATTGAACCGTGACCTCCTAGTTCATAGGTCAACACTCAACCACCGAACCATGCCAGCTGGGCTGAATAATGTTTTTTTTAAAAAAAATATATATTTCTTTATTGATTTCAGAGGGGAAGGGAGATTGAGAGAGAGTGATGGAAACATCAGTGATGAGACAGAACCATTGATGGCTGCCTCCTGCACGCCCCCCACTGGGGATTGAGATGCAACCCAGGCATGTGCCCTTGGTAAGAATCAAACCTGGGACCCTTCAGTCCACAGGCTGACGCTCTACCCACTGAGCCAGGCCGGCTAGAGCCTGAATAATGTTTTTATTCCCTGTGGCTTTAGGGGAAGGTACTCCCTAGGAGAGGACGAAGGATGAGAGCCAGGCTGGTGGCGGTGAGCTCAGGCTGAGGTGACACAGATGAGCAAACACTAAAAACTTCTGAGTGTGCGGCCACGCTCCCTGCACTATTGCACTGGGACGAGGTGAGGCCAGTGGTGGTCACTGCGACTTCCTGTCCCTGACGCATCTGAGGGAAATCAGGATGGTCACTAAACCCTGTGGTGCTGAGAGTGGTTGGTGCCCCACGGTCACTGTCCCTCCGGTGGAATCACAAAGGTGTTCTTGCAGAGGGGGGGGGCACGGAGGGAGCAGGTGGGGCGGAGTCATCCCTTCACTCCCAGGAACCAGAGGACCAGGTGCCTTGTGGACGGCCGTGAGGGCGTTTGAACACAGAGCTGTGGATGTTTTCTTTTCTTCTGAAGCCAGTGGGGAGGTGGGAGGGTTTAGAGGACCTCGTGCCATGTGTTAATTCAACAGCTATGAGGGCACCAGACAAAGGGCTACTCAGGGTCCTGGGGCAGGAGGTTTGTGAGTCCTCTACCTCGGACACTGGCTCTAGGGGTCCTGTGATGGACAGAGCACCAGCTGTGTCACCAGCTGTGTCACAGTCACCCCAGGGGGAGAGCAGGTTGACTTTCCTGCAGCTGTGTTGAGCCCTGTGGAGGGAGGACTCAACACTCTCAGGACACTTTGATCTGAGGGAAGCAGCCCTGTGGGGAGGGGGGAGGAGGACCTGGTGGGGGGAGGTGAGGACTGTTTCTGGGGGACTCACAGTTGGCTGATTGTCCACAGGTGCTGACGGGCGGGGGGGGGGGGGGGGGGGGGGGGGGGGGGGGGGGGGGGGGGGGGGGGGGGGGGGGGGGGGGGGGGGGGGGGGGGGGGGGGGGGGGGGGGGGGGGGGGGGGGGGGGGGGGGGGGGGGGGGGGGGGGGGGGGGGTCAAGCCTTTAAGTGCCTTGTCCTCACTGCTTCCCCTGGGCTGTGACGGGGCAGCAGGAGCCATGGGGCGGAGGAGGCTGCTGGTCCCAGCCCTGGTGCTGCTCTGCTTCCTGCCGCCTGGGCCTGGGAGCTGTGCAGAGGAAGGTACGTGGCCTCTCACCAGGATCTACAATTGCCTCTTATTTTTGCCGGAGTCCAACTAGTGACCAAACTGCCTGGGCACTGTGCTGCTCTGCGCGCTGGCCGGGAGGGCTGGGTGCTGGGGAGAGCTGGGTGCTGGGGAGGGCTGAGTGCCGGGGAGGGCTGAGTGCCGGGGAGGACTGGGTGCTGGCGAGGGCTGGGTGCCAGGGAGGACTAGGTGCCAGGGAGGACTGGGTGCCGGCGAGGGCTGGGTGCTGGGGAGGGCTGGGTGCCGGGAGGGCTCTTGTCGCTCTTGGGTAGCAGTTTTCCTCTTGATTGGTGCCCCTTAAGTACTGTGTCCTATGGGGTCAGGAGGAGCAGAACTGAACGCTGGGCATTAAACCTGAAATACAGAATTTGTGGTTATAAAATCCAAATAGCCTTTTGTTCATCAACTTAGTGGAGACCAAGGACAATGGGAAGCCAGGCGCAGGAGCTGCTGGGATTAAAGGGCCACACAGACTGAGCTTCTACCCAGCTGCTGTTTAGGTGCCATGGTGACAAGGAGACCGGGTCTGAGCCTCCTTGCTGTTTAGGTGACATATTGAGGTTCCTTCCTTGCCATTCTCAGGAGAGCAGCCTGGACAGGAAGGCACACACTTCCTGAAGGGGCTGGGGTTTACCCTCAGCAGACACAGCAAGAGGGAGCCAGAGGCTGGGGCTGTGAGGGGTCAGGTGGCTGTGGGAGGCCCCAGTCAGCCCAGCCCAGACCTTGAACTCCGCAGGGGCCCGTGCTCTGCTGACCACCAGCCTGTCAGAGTCCCCCCACCCCCACCCCGCCCTGGGAGCCAGCCTGAGCCACAAAACACCCTGTCTTCTCGGTCCCTTTCTTCTCTGGGTAAATACTAATCCACACACAGCCCTGGGGCAGAGAGACTGAGGGGTGCAACACCAAATGAAACGAAGAGCTGGGGGGAGGAGGGGGACAGCAAGGATGCCTGTAGCCACCCCCAAGTCCTTGTCCACAGTTAGCTGACCTCCTGGGCAATCCTGCAGCCCAGAGAGATGGCCTGTCTTGGGCAGACACTCGACCCCTGCATAAAGGGCACTCGTTAAGAGGAGTTCTCAGAGGGCAGGGAGGATGCATCTCTGATTAGGAGGGTGTTGGGCGTCCTTCTGTCTGTGGTATGGCCTGTGTCCTGACACCCCGAGCTGCTCCCGTTCACTGTCCCCTAGGGGGTTTTGGAGGAAGCCAGCCGGCTGGCCACCGCAGCTGTGAGCAACCCACCCCAGGGAAGACCTCAGTCCCCACTGCCCAGGAGCTGGCCCCCGGAGTTCCTGGTGACCAGGAAAGGTGAGCTGCCTGTTCTCAGGGGACGTATAGGCTGTGTTTCCAAGTATGACTTCAGTATTTCTTTCAAAAGGGACATTCCACCTTCATGTCAGTGGAGGAAAAAAGGGATTTTTGCAGGAGCTGCTGGGATTAAAGGGCCACACAGACTGAGCTTCTACCCAGCTGCTGTTTAGGTGCCATGGTGACAAGGAGGCCGGGTCTGAGCCTCCTTGCCTGGGCTGTGCTGTAGCAAAGACTAATCCAGACACTGACAGCACAGCCACGTTGGCCACCGTATCCCCTTCGCTGCCATAGGGTGTGAGCGCTACAGTGGCCGTGTGGTGGCCATGAACTCAGGTGGTCACTGCTGCAGCAGCAGCACCTGGAGGGCCGTCGCGTTTATTGGGCCCTGGGCTGGCTCTGGTGGGGGAGTGGTGGCTCCTGGGTGTTGGAACAGTGTCCCCACAGACACCTGAGGGCGCAGGGGTGGGGCCCTGGGAGTGAGCTCTGCATGTGGAGTCCGTGCTGAGAGGGGGCGTCGCCTGGGGCATTCCAGGGGTCCTTGAGGGCTGCTGAGCTCCCAGCTGTGCCCTTCCCTCTCCCAGCAGCAGCCAAGGGCAGCACCAGGGAGGGAGACTGACAGGCTCCCTCTCCCTCCTGTTCAGAGGCCTCCAGGGGTCTTCTGTGGAAATCGCTGGCTGCTGGAGCCGTGGGGGGCCGGGTTGCCACCACCGACCGATGTGTGACATTGGGGAATTGGACGGTGCCTTCTGTGAGCTGGTCCAGGTGGGTGTCTTTGGGCGCAGGTGACCCTCAGGCCTGTGGAGACCTGTATTTTGAACTTCTGGTCCTTTGGACGCTGCTGTCGACTTGGGTTTACAGCTGATGTAAAAGTGCTGACTTCTACCCGCCTAGCTGGGGCGCAGTGTGGACATCTAACTGTGCCCAGCTCTGATGAATGAGCCTCAGAGTGCCAGCGGGCTCAGGAGCGCTGCTGGATGCCCTGGAGGGTAGGATGCCTGCCTCTTCCTGGACGGCACCAGTGCGGAAGCCACCGAGCTCGGGAGCCCTGCTGGCTGCTGGCTAAGGACACGTACCAGCACAGACCCCACTGCCCATCTGACACTCACTGGTGTCACCCTAAATTCCAGTGTGTCTGTCCCATGGGGCCATGCAGCCTGAAGGTGGAGGTCCCCCCCTGTGCTGTGGGGCCACTGCGCTCTGCAGAGGACCTGGACCCTGAGCTGCTTCCCAGGACAGATGCCACATCAGCCACTGTCACCATGGGGGCCCCCATCCAGGCAGCTGCATCTGCTCAGACCAGCATCCTGACTTCACAGCCTGCCGTCTTGCCCAGAAGGTAGGTGTCCCTTCTAGGGGGCTCTCTGCCTTCAGGAGCATGCCCAGTGAGCCATGATCTTGCGTCTGCCTTGTTCATGTCAAAGGCAGTGTCAGCCCTGGCTGTTGACCACGCAGCTGGTGCTGTTTCCTACCAGTGCCCGGGAGACGCTTGCACCATTTCCCCGGCCTTGAAAGTGTCCTCTTGCTGCTGGGAGGCTCTGTCCTAGTTCGCTGCACTGGGACCCACTTTGAGAACAGTGACTGTGAGCCCACAATCAGGCCCCACTTGCTTGCGGCTGCTCCCTGCTGCATACCGTTCCTCCCGGTAATGTGTCACTGTCCTGAGATCTGAGGCTCTGCCCTCTCCCCACAGCCCTCCCGGCACCCTCAGGCTCTCCACGCCCCGGCCTGGGCACCAGCAGCTCTGGCCTCACGCTCAGTGTCCTGCTGCTGCCTTCCCTACCCTGGGCCCTGAGGGCGCTGCGGATCCTGCCACCCGTCGCGTCCCACAGGCTGATGCTCAGGCACTTCCGAGTCTGAGGTTCCGGGTTCAAATCACTCCCGAAGCTGCTCTGTGTCTGGTGATGGACTTCGGGGATGGTTCTGGGGTTCAGATGAGGACCCACCATGCTACTGGGGACATGGCTGTCAGCACCTTCCACCAGTACAGAAGAGGTACGTGCTCAGGAGCACGGGGGACATGCTGAGGAGAGGAAAGCCTAGGGAATAGTGCTGGGACACTGGGCCAACGAGACGCTGGGCGGTCAGACCTCCGCATTCTAACAACAAAGGCCGGGAGCTGCGCTCTGCCTGCCTTCCTGCACTTTCCCTCCCTGACCCTCCTCCCAGGCCTGGGGAGACAGCCTGCCCTCCACTGGCTGGGACAGGAAGCCAGAGGGGCGGGCCTTGTCCCGAGGTCACAGGGCTAAGGCACCAGCCTTGCTTCCTGCACGGGCTGGCGGAGTGGAGCCAGTTGAAAGTGTTGCTAAAATCCATGGGCTTTGGCTTTCCCTGCTGCAAACTTTGGTTGGTTTGGTGAAGGTGCTGTCGCTTGGGGACAGGGCAGATGGCAGTGTCGGGGCTGGAGTGGGAGGCCCAGCCAGGTTCTGTGGTTAAGCCCCAGGCAGAGTCTGGAGGGTGGGGGGACTGCAAGCCAAGAGAAGGGCAGCCCAGGGGGCAGGTTGTGGCAGGAAGTGGAGTCCAGCTGTGTGGGTTGAGGACTCGGGTGCACCTGGGGTCTCCTCGGGTGTGCGTGGGGGCTGGGTGGGCAGGTGGGACCTGCTCAGCCGAGGGCCAGGCCAGCTCAGGACTTCATCCTGGGCCTCATCAGAAGCCACCTAACATGTTCAAGCTGGGAGTCCAATGAGCACGTCAAAGCCCACAGGGGGGGCTGGGGTTAGGGAGCTGCTGGTCATCACCTGCTGCTGTGTGACAGTCGCCCACGACCTGTCCCGCACAGGCGTGTGCTCAGCACTGGGAGCTCTTCATCCCAGTGCCCGTCAGGGCTGCTCCTGGCGGTGGGCTGGCTGTCACCAGGGCGATGGGGACGTCAGTCACGGGTCTCGTGTTACGCAGCGGGCTAGCCAGCTTCTTCACGTGAGCGCAAGCCGATGCGAGCCATCCATATGCAGGGACCTGCCGAAGCCTGGCACCAGTTCACAGGGCCGAGGTGACGGCCACTGAATGGGGCGGCCTGCAGGGTCCCGGGGTCGTGTGAAGCCAGGAAGCACGGGGCCACTTCTCTAACCTGCCGTGATGGTTCTACACTGTATTCCCACCGGACGGTTTACTGAGTGTCTTCCTGCCGAGCTGTAGGAGGCCAACACCTGTTTCATTCTAGCGACCTTTCCACGCACAGAACTAGCTCTGCAGCCCTCAGGGCCCCGGGCAACGTGAGATGCCACCCCCTTGTCCAACCCTGACTGAGGGTGTTGAGATAGCGGAGCTTTAAGCCACATGCGGCGCCCTGTGGAGTGTGGGGCTGAGCCCCCGCAGGGGAGCGAGCCAGGAGACGGCCCTGCTCCCAAGGGAGAGGAGCAGCGGCCTTCGTGTGTCATGTCATTTCGCACGCTGGTCGCCCCCCTCCCCCTATGGCCAGGCCACAGTGTTGGCTGCTGTGCGTGCTTGTCACGCTCCCCAAGCGACCACCCTTCTTCTCCGTGCAGAAGGCGTCTACGCGCTCCAGGCGGTCCTTTACAGCGAGTCCCACGGAGCTGAGGTGCGGCTTGGGCCTTACTACGTGGACCTGGGCCCCGAGGCTGCGTCTGTGTTCCTGAATGCCAGCAGTGTCCTCAGGGGCCACACGCTTGCCTTCGGGGGCTCCCCCACAGGTCCGAGAAGTAAGCCGTGCACCTGGGGGCTGGGCACCCAGCCCCACACCCTGGGTGTCCACACCCTCACAAGTCCCCATGCAACACGATGGCACCGTGTATGCATCCCACACAGAAGCAAAGCATTTCATAGGCACCAACACAGCGACCAGGCAGGGCCCTCTGAGAGAGAAAACACTTAACTTCTTTTAAAAATACGTATTTTTATTGATTTCAGAGAGAAAGGAAGAGGGAAAGAGATAGAAACATCAGTGATGAGAGAGAATCATTGACTGGCTGCCTCTTGCACGCCCCACATGGGGGATCGAGCCCACAACCCGGGCACGTGCCCTGACCGAGAATCGAACTGTGACCTCCTGGTTCATAGGTCGATGCTTAACCACTGGGCCACACCAGCCAGGCAGCACTTAACATTTTACTGAGGAAAATTTTGTGACAAAGTTCATGTTTCCCAGGCCTGTCTGTTTCCAAAACACACACTGAATTATGAATGTATTGGAATGGAAGGAGAGAAGACGGATGGAGGATGGGGGACTGTGGGCATATGGGACAGGGAAGCAGCTCTGAGACGTCTCCCTCTGCCTTTCGCTTTCCTTCCAGGCACCACTGTTCCCCACCGTTTCCCACCCACTTCCTCCTACAGCGTGTCCTTCGCCTCGCAGACCCATGTGGGGGGCAGGCGGGCCTGGTCCAGCCTGGCTGTGCGATATCGGATGCAGTGTACGTTTCTAATCTAACTCCAGGTCTAATGAGCCCTTGGTGGTCAGTTGAGGTTAAGGCCACGGCAGCGCCAGGTGTGTGGTTCGCTCTGCCAAGGCCCCACTCGCCATGAACCGCAGACCTGGAGGCATGAGCAGGTGGGCGGTTCCATGCGGAGTCAGCAGAGCGGCCGGGTCCCCTGATGAGCTCGAGCCGAGTGTCCGTGTGGTCAGGCATCCAGATGCCTGTGGCCATGTGGGAAGGTGGGGATGCGACTAACCTGGCAGATCCCAGCCCTCCCGCTGAGGTACCCCCAACCCCCTCTGTCGCAGCTGTGTCTGTCTACACCAATGGAACTGTGTTTGCCACTGACATCGACATCACTTTTGTGGCCGTTACCAAGGAAACTACTCCCTTGGAGTTCACGTGGTTTTTTGGAGAAGACCTGCCCATGAGGACAAGGCGCAGGAGCATCCAGAGAAGGCTCAGCGCCCCCCAGTGGTGCGTAGTGGTCCTCACCACAGGCAGCTGTGGCTGGCGCAGCCCAGTCTGCAGGTGTCGAGCTGGTGCTGACATAATGTAGTGTCATCCTCACATGGAATGCTGCCCTGTGGTCCGGTCACACATGTAGATCTGAAGGCCGCAGTGGAGGGTGGAGCCTTGGAACCAGGCAGTCCAGGGCGCAGGTGCCATTCCGCCTCATTGAGGCCTAAGCGTGTTCCTCCTGTAAGGACGGTGGCAGTCTCTCCCATGGCCGTGACTGGTGCCTCCATGACAGAGAGGGAGGTCAAGGTGTCACCCCTCTGCCCAGTGAGGCGCAACCACCGGGCTCTCCCATCATTCCTGCAGATGACCGCTAGCTCCCGCCTTCCTTGGGAGAATGGTGGAGTTTCTCTCTCTCTGACCTGGCGCTGGTCACCACCTGACCTTCCTGTCCCCCCAGGTACCGCGTGGTGGTCCAGGCTTCCAATGGAATGGGCAGTGTGACCTCGGAGCCCCGCCATGTCCAGGTGCAGAGGAGAGTGGTGGCCAGCGGGCTTGCGGGCGCTCCCTCGGCTCTGGTGAATGCCACCGTGACCTTCCAGTGCAGAATCAGCTTCGGCACCGACGTGGCTTACCGCTGGGACTTTGGGGACGGCACTGTCAGCCTGGGGAATAGCTCCGCCAGCCACGTCTACAGCAGGTGAGCATACTGTCAGCGGGACCTGCTTTCTCGTGCTCCGGGACCTCCATGCGTGACCCTGCAGTCCTGAGTGCCTGCCCACGGGCAGCATTTGCAGAACAAACATGCGTTTCCTCAGAAAGCACCACCTACGTGGTCAGCAACCACTTGCCACAGCATTCCTGGTCTCACCTCTCCCCCCAGCTGGGCCCTTCCACTCCCCCCAACCCCGCAGGCCAGCCTCGCCTCCAGGCAGTGGGGTCCGCCACCTCCAGAACAGGAAACAGTACATGAAGGTCCAGAGGTCCCCAGTCCCGGGTCTGGGTGGCCACCACAGAGGGGCGAGCTGTGCTATGGGTGGGGCTCCTAGGAGGGAGGCAGCATGTCCGCTGTGGGTGCTGGCTCCTCACACAGCAGGTGCCATCAGTCTGGGTTCGGTGTCTGTCCCGACCTGTGCTGGGCGGGCAGCCGCCTATGGATGGGCCACGGGTGGCCTCCTGACTGTGACTACACAGACCTGCTGGGTGTGACGATGAAGGGCCGCTGGCCTGGGTGGACTCTGTGTCTCCGTGTCTGTGCTTGACCCCTCCCAGGGAAGGAGAGTTCACGGTTGAGGTCATCGCCTTCAATGCCATCAGCGCTGTCTCCCTGAGGAAGCACCTTTTTGTCGTGTGCAGGCCCTGCCAGCCGCCCCCTGTGAAGAACATGGGGCCAGAGAAGGTGCAGGTAAGGCCTGCAGTCACTGACCAGTGTCAGCCTTTCTCCCGGGGAAGCCCGGATAGGGACGCTTCCTCCAGGTCAGCCCCCTGTGCTGGTCTTGAGAGCGCCTGGGAGGGCTCTCGAGGCCCTGGAGTCGACCGGCCCCAAGGAGGGACACACCTGCTTTCAGGCCTTTGCGTCCACCCTCCATTCGCCTGTTACTCTGGGTTCGCTCAGTGCACCTTGACGAGCTTGTGATAACCCCTGTGCTAGGAACTGTAGTGTGTTCAGGAGAAAGGAAAGCAAGGAGATGGTCATTTGCTTGGTGAGTACAAAAGCAGGGTACAAAAATAGGGCTGCTTTCTAGTCCTTTTACCCCTTGAGACTTCTGACTTGGAGCAACTTTTACTTTTTAGGGTAAGAGCGCCCACACGCAGACGCAGTGAGCCCTGTGGCATGGCTGCATTTGCCAGGAGCTCTCTGTGGTTTTCTAGCCCAGAGGTCGGTTGCTGGGCCCCAGTCTCAGGCCGGGCACCTCCCACCCTGATGTGGCCATGGAGATGAGGGAGGAGGGATCCTCCCTCCAGCCCTGAGCCCCAGGACCTAACAGCTCCCTGGGGCCTGGGGAAGCCTCTCAGAGCCGACTCCCACCCCCAGGCATTTCCTAGTGTGTCTGTTATTACCACTGGGGTAAGAATCAGCATCTCGGTGTTAGGTGCCCACAAATCTGGGCTGTGAAGTGCAAATGCTGGAATGGTTCATATCCAGGATAGAACCAGTGAGCACAGTTGTAAAGTAACTTAAATAATGACTGAAGCCACTTAAAGAAAGCCTAGGGTAACAAATACCAGTGTGTTGTTTAAAGTCCTACTTCCCAGCGCCACAGGGTCCTTTCCAATGTTTACGGGAGAGCTTCCCTAAAAGTCCTCCAGGGGGCGCCCTGCACCTGTGGCCAACGTGGGAGTTCCTTCTGGGCAGGATCTGCACGTGCACTCCACTTGAAGGACAGTCCTCGGAACATTTTGTTCCCTTGTCGACATTGTCTCTGGGGGGGCTCTGCCCAGCCCTGGTCTCTGAAAGCTTCAGTCGCCCCGAAGGCCCTTCAGCTCTGCAAGTCTTTACCAGCCTTTATCTAATAAGTGTGTGAAATACTTCCATGTCACAACACCAGCATTACCACCAGAAATAACACTTCTCAGTGAGCTTTCAGGTTTATCCAGTTCCTGTTGCCCTTAGACTAGAGCAAGTGTGTCAAACTCACAGCCCGTGGTGGGCTGCATGCCTCGTTTATTTGGCCCCTATTAGCTTTTGAGTTTGACATGCTTGGACTATAGCCTCAAAAGGCTGTATATCAAGGTCAACTGAAACACATCTTTATTCTGTTACTTACTTGAAATGCAGTTACTTTCTTTTGTTTCCAGTGATCAGTTTTCTGTTGGTGAATGAAAATTTTCTATTGATTTTAAATATTAACCCTGTCATGTATTTTACAAATGATTTTCCTTCTTCTCTGATTGCTTTTTTAAATAATTTTTTAAAATATATTTTATTGATTTTTTACAGAGAGGAAGGGAAAGGGATAGAGAGTTAGAAGCATGAATGAGAGAGAAACATCGATCAGCTGCCTCTTGCACGCCCCCAACTGGGGATGTGCCTGCAACCAAGGTACATGCCCTTGATCAGAATCGAACCTGGGACCCTTGAGTCCGCAGGCCGATGCTCTATCCACTGAGCCAAACCGGTCAGGGTTTAAATAATATTTTTGTATTCAAAGTTTAAATTTTTTTACATGGTCAAATCTATTGACCTTTTCCTCTGACATTTTCCCATTAATTTATACTTTATAAGGGTTTTCTCGTTGAGTGTGTAAGTCTTTCTTCTCACTGACGGTGACTACACAGACACAGGGTTGAAGTCCTGCTTCTTGAACCACTTCTCTGGAACAGGTAGAAGCATTTCTAATGGGACATCTTTCTCCACACGCAGGTGTGGCGGTCCCAGCCTGTGACTCTGGGAGTGACCTTTGAAGCCGCCATTCTCTGTGACATCTCCCAAGGCCTCTCCTACAGCTGGAGCCTCACCAACTCCGCAGGGTCGCCGGTGGCCCTGCCTCCTGCCATCAGCACCCACAGGCAGACCTTCACTGTCCCCCACTACTTCCTGGAGCCCGGGAACTACACTGCGCTGGCCAAGGTGGGTGGCCGCTGGTGGCGGCACCTGTCCAAGCTCATGCTCCCTTCCCATCAGCCTCAGAGGCCCTGGGACCCGGACCTGTCTGTCCCAGAGGAGGGTTCTCTTAAGTCCCTGGCGTTCCTTTAAGGCCGTGATATGCTGGGTTAGAAAAGGAGCCTACGCAAGGGTAAGCTAAACACAACCCCACACCATGGGCAAGTTCACTGTCGGCAGAACAGGCTACAAGCCAGGGGAAAGCTGAGCTGTTCTTATGTCCCCAGACCCAGACCCGCGCTTCCTGTTAACACAGACATGGAGAGGAAGACGCTCCTGCCCCTGTACCAGCCCCTCTGTCCCCAGTGGGCCTCCTCCTCCCAGACTCCAGCCTCTGTCCCCAGTGGGCCTCCTCCTCCCAGACTCCAGCCTCTGTCCCCAGTGGGCCTCCTCCTCCCAGACTCCAGCCTCTGTCCCCAGTGGGCCTCCTCCTTCCAGACTCCAGCCTCTATCTTCAGTGGGCCTCCTCCTCCCAGACTCCAGCCTTTGTCTTCAGTGGGCACCCTGCCTGCCTCACTGACGCCCCCTTGTTGCCCACATTCCAGGTACAGGTGCGAGGCAGTCCCGTGCACAGCAACTACTGCGTGGGAGTGGAGGTGCGCGCCCGGGCGCCTGTCAGTGTGATCTCCGAGGGCACGCACCTATTTGTCCCCAGGACCCCCTTGTCTACCATGGTCCTCAGGGGGTCCCTGTCCTACGACCCCGACAGGCCCGGGGCCACTCTCAGGTGAGCCCTGTGGCTGTGGGGCCCCTCCTCCTCGTCCCAGCCTTTCTCCTCCTCTGCCCTCTCCACACTCAACCTGGGGAGCTGAGTTATAATCTACACAATTTTAAGGATTTGTACTTTTATTAATCAAAATAGTGTTTCCTTTAGGATCAAAATGTGAGGGAACTTGGAAAGAGGCAGAAATAAACATCAGTAGCCTCTATGTGCTGGGTCCTTCAGTGTTGGGTCCCTGGGCTCAGGCCTTGGCCCTCATCTCCACCCACTCCCAATCCCTGGGTGCCTGACCCAGTGTCCTGCCATGGACACTGTCCACACTTGTCAACCCCTGAGCACAGACCCTCCATGGTCACCATCCACATTGGTAACCTGGACCATGCATCTGCTGCTCCCTGGCAGGCTCCCCAGGAAACCACTTGGTGACACCATGGTTACTAACTGACCAGAACAGGCAGGTCAGCCCCTCCATCGGTTCCCCACAGGTATCACTGGGCGTGCACCCCAGCCAGTGCCCCTGGGTTCCCCTGCTTCACTGGGCCGTCTGCACACAGCCCGGATGCCGGGGCGCCTACCCTGTCCTTCGCAGCGGACTCTCTCAGCAGTGGCTATGACCAGTTTCTTGTGACATTGACGGTGTCCAGCCACGGCCGGAACTCTTCCAAGGCGCAGGTGTTCCTGTCCACCCTCCCCGACGTGGCGCTCAGGTGCCAGCTGCCCTGCTGTCCTCACAATGCCTGTCTGGGTGCCCTCGGCCAGGCTGGGGGTGGGAGCCACCAAAGAAACCCACTGGGCATGTGGGAGATGGGTTCAGACACCGACCTGCTGCGCTGACAGTGAGGCTCCAAGGAGGAGGTGCCCCTCGCATCCTAGCAGCTGCCTGGAGACGGGGGTTAGCTCCAGGGCCCAGGCTGAAGGCACAGAGAGGCTGAGTGTTTCGGGGCCTCTGTCCTGGCCTCCAG
Organism: Murina feae; assembly: GCA_004026665.1. Lineage (NCBI taxonomy): Eukaryota > Metazoa > Chordata > Mammalia > Chiroptera > Vespertilionidae > Murina > Murina feae. The sequence goes on from PVJC01014941.1 coordinate 29,755, forward strand.
GTGCCACTGGGCACCCTGGGCCCACAGAGGGGAGGCACTCGTCAGCTGAGTGTGATGTCACGGAGGCCACGGTCACTGAGGGTCAGCCCAGCCCCAGACCCTGAACGCAGGTTGGCATGTGCCACAGCTGTTCTGGCCTCCTGGTGGGCGGGAATGGGTGTCACCTAGTGCCCTCAGCTCCACGGGACCCTGGGCAGGGCGGCTTCTATCCCTGGACCCTGCAGGAGGTCTGGGCAATGAATTGTGTAAAAACACCTCATGGTCACAGCCTGGGCTGGGTAAGCTCCAGGGGCTTCTTGGGGGAAGCGCCCAGCCTCCCTGAGCTCGGTGGGGTGAGGTGGTGCAGTGCCCCCGGGGACTAGGTGATTGGAACAAGCCTGACCTGGGAAATGCGGCCAGAGCGTCTCGCCCTGTCTTCTGGAGCTCCGACCTGGTTTGCACATTGCAGGCGTGTGCACATCTCCTGGGAGACATTCCGAGGCGTCCCCGTGAACTGGAACAAGGAGCTGTCGCTGCGGGCGGCCTGTGAGGACTGCGGGGACGCGGACCTCTCTTACTCCTGGGACCTCTTCTTGGTCAACGCGACAGAAAGGGACAGAGAGGAAGGTACAGACCACATAGCTTCGTTTCCATTTTATTTTTTTAGAGAGAGAGTGGAAGGAGAGGGAGAGACACATGGCTGTGAGAGAGACACATCGCCTGGTTGCCTCCTGCACACACCCGACCTGGGCTGGGGATTGAGTCTGCAGCCGAGGTATGTGCCCTTGACCTGACCAGAATCTAACCTGGACCCCTTCAGTCCACGGGCCGATGCTCTGTCCACTGAGCCCAGCCAGGAGGACGTGCGATGCCTGGCTGTGTTGGCTGAGCGGTTATTTTGAGATTGCTGAAACGGGAGGTCTAATTGGTTTGACCCAGCATGTCTGGCCTTGGCCATGAGCTATTTGTTCCCAGTCCCTCCTGACTTCACACTTGGGTGGGCCGTAGTGACAGCCAAGACACAGCCTCAGATGCTGCTCTCAGCCTGGGAGCAGCTGGGAGCTGTGCGGTACCTGCTGGGCCAGCTCTCCTGGGTTATAAGCGCACTGAGTGCTTTGAAATAGCACACGCCCCCCACCACTCTTCTCGGGCCATTGTCCCTTCCCTCCTGCTGTCCTCGGGGCCACACATGGGACCACAGAGGAGCCGTGGAAGGTGGTCCTCGCTCCGCACACCAGCTGTGATGGGAGCACTGCTCTGAGATTGTTTTCTTGGGTGGAAAATGTGGGTCCTAAGACTTTGCAAGGAGGCGAAGTCGCGAGAAGTGACGTGTGGGTGGCAGGCTCCTGGCTGTGGGCCTGGGTGATGTGCAGGCCACGTGGACCACACAGCAGAGGGGCTATGCTCTGAGCTGGCTGCGTGGCCCTCAGCAGGGCAGTGCCACCCACACTCCTCACGTGTTTATGGTTCCTCAGCACCACGGGCCGTGAGAAGCTTACATACTGGGAGCGGCCCCGGTGCTGAGGGGGCAGGAAGACACAGAGGGTCACGCGCCATCTGGCTGGTGACCGTGTGGGTCTGAAGCCAAGCCTGTGCTCAGTGTCCCAGGGCATGGGGTCATGGATCCCTTCAGTCCATGGGCTGAGACGCTGATTGACAGGTGAATGTGGGTTAGGAGAGATTCCATGTGCCCAGAAGTTTCTAGAATCCTTGTGAACACCCCAGTGGGGTGCAGAGCATGTGGCGGGGCCCTTTCGGTGGCCCTCTTGTTAGCCCAGGCCAGGGGAAACGGACGGGCCAGCCTCTCAGCAGCTGGGCTGCCCCATGACACCTGTAGGTGCAATTTTCATGTGGTGGTGGGTTGTTCAGGGTGGAACACGCTCGTGGAATCTGTATACGTAGAGAAACCAAATGTCTTCTGTGTTCAAGTTCCCTTTTGCAGAACCGTGGGGCTGCTGGGCTCCTCAGGATTGGGGTCTGTGTCGAAGCTTTTCGAGTCCTACCCACTGTCCCCGGGGCCACGCAGGGCAGAGCCCCGTGTCATACCTGTGCCGTTCTCACGGGAGCCATGGCCCTGGACCCAGGACCAGGCTGACCTCTCAGCCACGGGGAGAACCTCCGCGGAGTCCATGGTCCCCACACCCCAAGTTCCCGCTGCTGGTGACCCTGCGGCTCCAGAAGGGGATCCCTGGGACGAGGGGTCCTCGGGGAGCCTGACCCCTCACCCCCCTGGTAAGTGCTGTCCCCTCACTGGTACCTGCCCTTGCCCTGGAGGTGCCCACCTGGCCTGGTGTTCCTCTCTGACGGGACCCGGGAGAGGCGGCTGAGCAGCACTCTGCCCACACCATCTCCTCATTCTTCCTCCCCAATGACCACGGGTGCCCTGTGTCCCCGCTTTCAGGTGGGACAGGAACGATTTCGGTGCCTAGAAGGTGAGAGACATTCCTTGTCAGTGATCCAGGCTCTGGCCCAGCACTCACCGGCCCCTGCTGTCCCTGACACCATCCAGCATGGTCTCTGAGGGTGATGGTCCTGTGTTTTGGCAAAGGCCTGCACCCCGGAGTCCCAGCCTTGGAATTGTTGGTGGGAGAGCCTCCATGAACCCCTCAAATGTAGGAGGGGAGTACCTGGGCACAGAAAGGTGACAGTGGCAGCTGGACAGTCCTATTGGTGTCTCCCATGGGAGACAAGAGTAAGGCCCCAGGAGGATAGTTCTGGGCCTCGGCAGCCCCCCAGCTAACCACACAGGACCCTACTCGTTGGGGGAGCAGGAACAGTGACTGCCTCCCTACTGTCCCATGTGCTGGGCATGGCCTCTGGGGGTTTTGTGCCTGAGGTGTGTGCTCCCTTGGGGTCCTGTGTGTTTCAGGGGAGCCTGGTTTACGGGAAACACTCTCATTCTGTCCTTCACGCAGACTTTGAGGCCTATTATAGTGACGTCCAAGAAGCGGTGCCCTCGAGAGGACGGCAGCCGGCTGCCTGTGAGTCTGTTCTCCCTCTTGCTGGCCCCCCTCTCCTCTGAACACAGGCCCACTCCCCTCCCTGTGCGCCAGCGCCGAGGCCAGTTTGGGCTCCTTCGGGTGGCACAGTCTGGCCCTGTTTCTAGTTCACCTGCTGGGGAGCCCAGGCCCAGACACTGCCCCTCTCCCACCCTCGGACCTGGGCTGGCATCTGCCAACATGCCTGCCTCTTCGCTCTTCCCCAGGTCTCACCTCACCTCACAGCTTCCTCTTCCCGGGCGGCTCTCATTCCTCTCTGGGAGGCCCTCTCGTCACCCCACTGTCCTCGTTCTCTTTCTGTCTCTCTACTCTGCAATTGTTTTAAAATAATTTTTATTTTCTATTTTAGTTGACAGAGAATATGACATTAATTTCAGGTACAGCATAGTGATTAGACATTTATGTATTTTACTAAGGGGTCCCCTTGGTATTTCCAGTACCCACCCGGCACCATTCATAGCTATTACAATATTATCGATTATATTCCCTATGCTGTACTTCATAGCCCTGTGACTATTTTGTAACAGCCAATCTGTGCTTCTCTTTTTTAAAAATATGTTTTTATTGATTTCAGAGAAGAAGGAAAAGGGAAAGAGATAGAAACATCAATAATGAGAGAGAATCATTGATCGGCTGCCTCCTACATGCCTCCACTGGGGATCGAGCCCGCAACCTGGGCATGTGCCCTTGACTGGAATCAAACCTAGGACCCTTGAGTCCACAGTCCGATGCTCTATCCACTGAGTAACACTGGCCAGGGCCAATCTGTGCTTTTCAATCCCTCTACCTTCTCCACCCTTCCCCCAACCCCACTCCTCTGGCAACCACCAGTCTCTTTTCTGTATCTATGAGTCTTTCTGTTCATTTACTTTGTTTTTTTAGATCCCACTTATAATTGAAATTACATGGTGTTATCTTTCTCTGACTTATTTCACTCAACACAGTACCCTCGAGGTCCCTCCTTGCTGTCACAAATGGCAAGATTGCACCCTTTCCTGTGGCCGAGCACTACTCGGCTACTGCTGGGCACTCGGGTTGTGTGCGTGCCTTGGCTGCTGTGAACACCAGTGACCACGGGGGCACACACGTCTCTTTGAATATTGCTTTGGGTTTCCTCAGATAAGCCCAGGAGTAGAGTTGCTGATCCTCTGTCTTGTGGTACAGCCTTCATTTTAAGTGTTCTGGTATAGTTACTGCTGCCCCGCTTTTTAAGTTCCCATTTCCATGAAAGAGCTTTTCCCCCTCGACTCCCATCTGCACCTGTGGATCTGCGTGGGTCTCTTGCGGGCAGCACATTCGAGGGTCTTGCTTTCTTATCCATTCACCATCCTACATCTTTTGGTCGGAGCACTTAATCCATGTACACCTAGTGATTGCTGACAGACCTGTAATTGCTGCCATTTTATTATTTATAGTTTTGATCTTTTCTTTCCTTCTTCTTTTAAAGAAGTCCCTTTAATGTTTCTTGTAATACTGGTTTGTTGGTGACGAACTCCTTTAGCTCTTCCTTGTCTGGGAAGGGAAGATTCCAAGGCAGCTGTACACTTGCACTGGCCCACAGCGAGCATGTTCTCGCTGACAATGCATGATCAGGAGTGAGTGGTTCATCCAGCCCATGAACAGGTGGTCAATAGATGCACAACCGTGGACAGTTTGTTGAATGAATGAGTGAGTGAGCGTGACTTGTCTACTGCATGACCAGATGTGTGGTCAGTGAGCACTTTGTTTATGACTCACTGTGCTGTGCTCTTTGGCTATCCCCTTGATCTGCCTGGACGTAGGTTCCTCTGGCCACCCCATGCTCCTCCTGCTCCCCCAGGCCTGTGAGGGGCTCACTTCACACTCCAGCAGGTGCTCCAAAAATAACGTTGAATGAGGGAAAGGCCTGCATTCACAAGTCACTCCTCCTGATGGTTCAATCCTTTTAACCCCAACATGGGTCTGCTTTGTCATTTCACCTTGTTTAACGGCATGTGTTTGGAGTCTGAAGTCGGTGTTTCCTGAGCAAGCCCGGCCCCCTCCCCTCGCTGGACATGCAGATACTGTCTCTCTCCCGGACCCTCGGCCCAGTCACCTCACACACCCAGCCCAGCACAGCACGCCAGGCCTGCCTCCCAGGGCCCACACAGGGGACGATGGAGGGAGCTGAGATTCAAAGTCCATTCCCTCTGTCTGAGCCTCTCCTCCGGGCTGCTCACCTGGCCCTAGAGCAGCCTGTCCCAGCCCCTCTGTGCGCCTGCTCTGTCTCCCCAGGGCACTTCCTTTACCGGCTTTACTCTGTTCGTCGGTGTGTTTCCTCGAGTGTTTCCTGACACCCTCACCTAGACGTCCACATGGCAGGCCCTGCTCTGTCTGCTGTGGTGTTTCCCGTAGACTCACTCCTGGCTCCGTGGCGTGAGCACACGTGAGATGAGTAAATGCCGCGGAGCCACTGATCGTGCGGGGATGACATTCGTCCTATGTGCAGTCAGAGACGTTTAGACAAGCGAGTCCAGAGAGAGTGGGCAGTGCTGATCTCAGCCTTGAACCATGAGCACTTTTAGGAGACCATGGCCACCTTTGTCTCAGCCATCCCGGACCTGGCGTGTCTTCCTAGGGACCAGCATGCACCTCTCAGCGTCGGGACCCAGTGTCAGTGAGGACGAGAGCCATGGGCATGGGGACAACCTGGTGGGCCCCTTCCTGCCTACCACCAGTGCCCAGCCTACACTCCTGGTCGACTGGCCCAAGTCCCCCGTGAGCCGAGCTGTTTTTCAGGGCTACACTATGTCCGGTATGAGCGCCCTTCTGCCCTGGAACTTTAGCAGTTGCAGAAGTTCCGACACCAGCCTCCCCCTCCCCCCATGTCTCCTGTGCCTTCTCCTTGGACTAGAGACAGACCGGGGATCATGATGGCTCTTTAGTTGTGCTCATCCCTCAGTGGCCACAGGGCTGCGGGTGTCCCCCTTTTGCAAAGTAAGGGGACGAGGCTGTTAAGCAGGCACAGGCGCAGAGGACAGTGCCACCCCCTCGTGCACACATCCTGTATGCCTGGGCCCACCTCCCAGGGTGTGTGTGCACCTCCCAGGGTGTGTGTGTACCTCCCAGGGTGTGGGTCCACCTCCCAGGGTGTGTGCCAACCTCTCAGGGTGTGTGTGC
>PVJC01014942.1:0-35747 GCA_004026665.1 Murina feae
AAAAAAAAAAGATGCAGTAACCACAATGGAAATACATTAAAATGACACTCAGACCAAATGTTCATGCTTGAATCTCTCAGTAAAATACCTGCAGTGAAGTGGTGCGCAGACAGCTAAAAACTATATTTGCTTTGCTGATTGGCATTTTATTACCATCCTAACCTAAAGAGCTCTTGTATAAATTTAAATGGAATTAGATACAGCTTGAATAAACCTATAGTGCCGCTTAAAGGATCTCTATTCTAATGCAATCAAGAATGTCTCAAAGAGCCCTCAAAACTGAACCCACTGGCTATTCATGTGTTCCCTGACTCTTGCTGCTTCTTTCGTCTCCATTCTACGATACAGACAGAAAGAAATGTTTATATTTAAGTAATATTGATTGTGCCTTAACCTTCTAGTATAGTATTGAGATAGGTATGCTTATGAACCTGTTGGCCTTCTCTGGTATTGTATACTTGGAAAAGTTTTATTTTAAATAGTGAAATATTTTTATAAAATATCTAGCATCTGATGGACTATATTGTAAATATAGAAACAAGTGGTAAAATAGACCAACACACATTACCAAATAACAGCAAGCAAACTCCCCACCTCAATATCTTTAAGCTGCCTTAAAGAGTTTGCCTAAAGCAGACTTTCTCAACCTCAGCACTATGGACATTTTGGTCAGGACAAATCTTTGTTGTGGGAGCTGTCCTGCGCATTCTAGGATGTTTAGCAGTAACCCTGGTCTCTACCTCAATGCCCCTACATGTCAATTTCCTTTACACTGTGCCAACCAATAATGTCTCTAGACATTGAAATATCCCCTCGGGAGCACAATCACCACTGGTATAAAGAATTACCTCTGGCCCTAACCGGTTTGGCTCAGTGGATAAAGCGTCAGCCTGTGGACTCAAGGGTCCCTGTTCGATTCCAGTCAAGGGCATGTACCTTGGTTGCAGGCACATCCCCAGTGGGGAGTGTGCAGGAGGCAGCTGATCAATGTTTCTCTCTCATCGATGTTTCTAACTCTATCCCTCTCCCTTCCTCTCTGTAAAAAAATCAATAAAATATATATTTTTTAAAAAAGAATTACCTCTGGATGAATGCATACTATAAAATTATTTTTGTTGGCCTTGAATTATCAAGTTTTAGATAATCTATTATTTTATGTTATTCACTGGAGGCCTGGTGCACAAAATTAGTGCACTCACAGGTTCCCTCGGCCTGGTCTGTACCCTCTCACAGCCCAGGAGCCCTTGGGGGATGTCTGACTTACAGCTTAAGCTGGTAGTTGAACATCCTTAATGTTGCAGCAGAGGCAGGAGGGGGTTCCACCACTGCTGCTAGGCTCGCCAGCTGTGAGCCTGGCTCAGGGCTCCTTGCTGAGTGGCGCTCCCCCTGCAGGAGTGCACTGACCACCAGGGGGAAGCTCCTGTGTTAAGCATCTGCCCCAGGTGGTCAGTGTGTGTCATAACAACTGGTCATTCTGCCATTTGGTCGATTTGCATATTAGCCTTTTATTATATAGGATTTGAGGCTGCTTCAATGGGTTTAAAGCTTTTGAAAAATTACAGTAAATTACAGGCTGCATTAGATAGAGATAATATCTGTTCTAGAGTTTTGACACATTATAAGCACTCAAACAAGTGTTGAATTAATTGGTGAATGGCTGAATGAATAAACTCTCACTAAGAGAATGAGATAGGCATCTAGTGTAGTCAGGTAGGATTAGTCATGACCTGGCTAACCCAATATTGACAGGCTCACTTAGGAACATGGGCAAGGGTTGGGGGAGAATAGTACAAATTTCAGGTGTGGGCAGGAAATTGTCTGCGAGGCAGCGATTGCATCATTTAGGAATCATGCTGTATAATCATGCAGTTGGAGGCTATCCAATACATATAACTCAGTGCCCTAAAGGAATACTACAGCCAAGATGACATCCACAGGTTCAGGTGGGTGGGCAGGTAGGCAGCTGACATTTTGGAAATTGGCAAACCAGTAATAGCCCTCCAATCACCATTCTGAGACACAAGGTCAAGACTTTAATTTCTTGGGAGTGACTGACAAGAGCAAAGCTGAGAATTTATCATGCCAGCTTATTAGATAATAATGAAAGGAATTTAAGCATAAGAATAACTGTGTTTTATTTACCAGAGTTGAATCTTCCCTTTTATTGCATGAGTAGACGATTCTTGGTTGTATATGTTGGTGGGTAATATCTTAAAGCACTGGATTGCAATTAAATCAATTCATATTATATGTGTTTATATATGCATGCACTAACCTATACACCATGCACATACAGTCATGATTTTATAGATAAAAATAGAGGCCCAAAGCACAAAAATTTGTGCACTGGGGGAGGGGTCCCTCAGCCCGGCCTGTGCCCTTGGATTGGGCCTAAGTTGGCAGTCAGACATCCCTCTGGCAGTCTGGAAGCCCTCAGGAGATGTCCACTTGCCAGCGGGGAACAGGCCTAAGCTGCAGTCAGACATCCTTAGCACTGCTGATGAAGCAGAAGAGGCTCCCACCACCATCGCTGTACTGGCAGCTATCAGCCTGGCTTGTGGCTGAGCAGAGCTGCCCCTAGGAGCGCACTGACCACCAGGGAGCAGCTCCTGCATTGAGCATCTGCCCCCTGGTGGTCAGTGTGTGTCATAGTGACCAGTCATTCCCAGTCGTTCTGCTGTTAGGGTCAATTTGCATATTACCCTTTTATTATATAGGATAGAGGCCTGGTGCATGGGTGGGGGCTGGCTGGTTTGCCCTGAAGAGTGTCCGGGTCAGGGTGGGGTTCCCACAGGTGTACCTGGCCAGCTTGGCTGAGGGGCTGAGGGCTGTTTTCAGACTGGCCACACCCCCTTTAGGGTGGGGATCCCCGCTGGAGTGCCTGGCCAGCCTGGGTGAGGGGCTGAGGGCCATTTTCAGGCTGACTACACCCCTTTCAGGGAGCAGGATCCTCCTGGGTGCTTGGCCATCCTGGGTGAGGGGCTGATGTCTGTTTGCAGGCTGGCCATGGCCCCCAGTGATCCAAGCTCCTAGCGAGGCTGGCTGGAAGCAGGTATCTGGGATTTATTTATTTTCTATAATTGAAACTTTATTACCTTAAGCGAAAGACACAGCTGGCCAGGGCAGGTGAGAAGCTTGGCTTCCTCCATCACCAGGGCAGCCAAGCCTCCTGCTTGCTCCAGCTCCGTGGCTGCCAGCTGCCATCTTGGTTGGGTTAATTTGCATATAGTCTTTCTGATTGGCTGGTTGGCAGAAAATTAATCAGCTTTTTTTTTCAAGTTGGAGTGTAGTGGAGCGACACCAATTTGCATGTTTCTCTTTTATGAGATTAGATATTCAAATACTGAAAAATTAATTTGGAACAAAAATATTATTATTCTAAGTAAATGTGCTCCTATAGTATACCATATGAAGTAACAACAGTTCAATAATTCATTTAGAGACTGTGACAGAAAAAGCCATCACAGAGATCTAAAACCTCAGTTCTGTCCATTCAAGGGCTTCGTGGTGTCCACAGACCTTTCTGCCCTGGGGATACACTGATGATGCGTTATAAATAGGGGTCCTCAAACTACGGCCCACGGGCCACATGCGGCCCACCAAGGACATTTATCCCACCTGCTGGGTGTTTTTGCCACCTTGTTTTTTTACTTCAAAATAAGATATGTGCAGTGTGCATAGGAATTTGTTCATAGTGTGTGGTTTTTTTTAACTATAGTCTGGCCCTCCAACGGTCTGAGGGACAGTGAACTGGCCCCCTGTTTAAAAAGTTTGAGGACCCCTGCAAATGGCTGCCTGAGAAATAGCATTCCAGGGAGGAATGTTCCAGGGAGGTCAAGGAAATTCCTCCTGCTGTGAGTATTCCCATATGTCCATTGTAAGGCATCCTGGAGGTAGCCTTGAGGGGCTCCTTGTAAAATCCATTCCTTAAAGTGCACAGTCCAAGGATTCACAATCTGGGATCCATAAACTCCAGATTTTATGAATTGCTTCTGAGTACCTGTGAACCCTAGCTGTAGTATGCAAAATTACAGGTATGTTGTTCAGACATTTTCTAAGGCTTTCCTGAAATTCTCAAACCTCTGTCATCGAGAAAAACTTCTGAATCATAAATTCAAAGATATTCTAGGGTGATGACTTCAACACATCACCAGTCATCTAAAATATCACATACATTTTAGAAGAGTTAAACACCTATTACCATTTAAGTATTGCTGTTAGAAGTAAATAATACTTAATGCTATATATCTTAAGGTTTGTCCTTTTAATTATATCTAGTAGCCTTTAATAAAGTATTATTAATCAATACATGAATACATAGCCTAATATATTTCAGCTATGGTTACTTTGATTTGCTTCTAAACATCATAAACAGTTCACCAGAAAGCTATCATCTGCAAATTTTAAAGTTTCACTTCTAGTTTATCTCAAGATTTATCCATAAAAGACATATCTTTACAAGTTCATATTTCTATAATTTTTATGTGCCTACTAAATTTCAGTTAAATGTTAACAAGTACAGACGCAGATGTTTCAGAAAATCAATCAGCTTTTTTTTTTCAAGTTGCCAGCTAAATTACAAATGGAACTTATAGTCAATCTTGATATGCATGAACGTTAGCTGTGAGCACTCCATGTCGGAGCGATGCTAAGGCCTTTGCATGAACTTTTCCATTTAATCCTCACACAAGCCTTATGATAAGGATATTTTCATCCCCACTTTAAACATGAAAGAAATGAAGACTTAGGAAAATTCAGTAACTCTGTCAGGAACCAGGATCCCACAGCTTATATGTTTTATCTCACTTCAAATCCTTAGCACTTTAAAAGCAATTTATTGGTATTTATTGCTCCATTTTTAATTCTCATCACGAAAACAATATTAGGTCTGGTGGCTCCCAGTTTCTTTCTCATTTTTATTTTCCTGTTCATATCATGAAATAGCTTCTTCCTTAAAACAACTTCAATGTTGCCGTCTTTTCCTCGACATGCTGTAGTCTTGCACAGAAAATAACAAGCAAAATCAAAACAAAAAACCTTGAAAACGTGCCAAGTATTACTCCTTCTCTTTCACTGGTTTTATCAAAACTTTACACCATAGAAACAAAAACAAACAAACAAACAAACAAACAAAAATGAACCAACATGGTTGCAGTCTCCGCTTTCACTCTGTCTGCCTTTCAGGACACCTGTCTCTCATACAAATTAATTCATTTTTTCCTGAACAATATGGTAAGTTCCTCAGCCTTCATTATAAATTAAATAAAACAAAAATGCATTGTTAATGCAACATGCTTCTTTCTTCCAGGTCAAACTAAACATGAGAAATACATATTTATTAAATTGACCTTTTCTGGAAATATTAGATATAAAAATGACAGTTTTTATTTACCAGTAAAATACTGTCCATAATCAATGGAAGTTGTCCAAGTTGTTTCAGACTCCACAACTGACAATGAAATATTATCTGTTGCGATTGTTGCTCAGATGTCCAAGTACCTGCTCAGCTACAGGACCTGTGAGAGTAGCTGTAGTGGCCACTCCAGTCTCCCTTCAGACAACATTGCGTTTTGTTCAGAACCTTCCTCAAACCCAAATACTCTGCTTGCTGCTACCTGTCTTCTACCCTTCAGAACCATTCTCTCCACTCCCTCACCTGATTTCTACAATTCTTCAAGAAAACAAGAACAGTACAACTTCTTCAAATAATCTCTTTGTTGTCAGATCAAAAATCCTGATCTCATTTGATGGCTTTCCAGCATTTCCCTGTTGAAGCTTCGTTTTTGGCTGTTGTGACAAAGACCTTGGCTACAGCTTTCTCTGTTTCAGACTCTGCCCTTCTTTTTCCCTCTCCCATATCCTAAATGTGCCTGGATATCAGAGTTGGGTCTCGGGCCTCTTCCTTTGAAAGTCAACCTACATGATTTCCCTAACAATCTAATATCAACCTATCACTTTCATCATATATCTATTTCTGAATTTTTGACTCCTAGCTCCCCCTGGAGTCTAAAATCCATATATCCAATGGACATTTCCACCGGGCTCTCTCAACAGGCATGTCGGACTCATTATCAAATAGAATTTTGTATCTTCCCTTTCCCCAGGGGGCCTCCCTATTTGGTCTTTCCTAGTTCGGTGGATGATACCACAATCCACCCAGATACTTATGTCTGAAAACTAAAGGTTGGGCTTAACATTCGTTGGTGGATTGGTAGCGATCACTAAAGTCTAGCACAGACACTTCATTTTTGAATCCCCAGCTTGGAGTAATGTGCTCCACACATAGGTGCTCAAGCCACTTTTTCCCCCCATTAAACTGGACTAATATCAAATGCTTTTCTGAAAGTGGAACTAGGAACATGGAATTTCTTTCTTACTATTTTTCAGTGGCTCCTTATTCAATTCATGACAAAATCCAAAGTTCTTGCAGAAACTCTTAACCACGGAGCCCCAACCTTACTTCTCTCTCCTTCATATAGCCCCACCTTCAAAAGCACCCTGAGCTCCAGGAGAATCCAACTACTTGTCATCCTCCATGAACAGAACGATCACCTCTCAAGACTTCACAGTTTCTCAAATGTTTTCTCTTTGAATACCCTCCCTCCTGTTTTCACCAAAACTTATCCCAGCTATTGAGTGCCCTCTTCAGGAGGCCCTCTATGGCTTCCCATAACATCCTCTGCGAATCCCTGTGAACTCAACTCATTATAATTACTTGCCCCTTTACCGATCTCCCCCATTGGTCCATGAACGTGATAATTATCAGGCTGTTTTCTATGTCTGCACCCACTCCAGCTAGCACAGCATCTGATGATTAATGATTGCGTGTTGAAGAGATGAAAAGGTTTGGGAGATTCATAAAGGATGCTTTCTTAATTCCTTTTTGGGAAAAAAAATAAAAAGGTAAAATGTCAGTACCACTAGAGGGCACATAATTATAACAGAATTTTCCACTACACCAGCTCAAAGGAGATGTTTTCTTTGTGGATCAACCTCTTCACAGAATTTCTAAATATATGACTCTTAAAAATATCAAACAACTGTACTCAGAATACTTCCAGGAAGAAGTGTTTAAGTAATTGGCAGAAATAGAGACCAGTGCTGTCATACTAACATGTCAGAAAAAATGAAATCAGGTACTACTAAGTACAATAGAGTTTTATGAATATAACTGAAGGCAGTGTTAGGAAAAATATCAAAGTGCAATTTCAATGAACTGATACTGCAAGATTTGTGACTGTTTTACACTTTCCAATACAAAAAAAGTATCTATGCAGGGAAGTCCTTATTTCTGCAGGAAAAGTGAAGAGAAATATTGAGGCTATTTCTGTATTTAGAATAAAACCCCTGCTTTAAAACCACAAATAGAGATGTTTTCCTTTGGAAAGAGAAACTGTCAAAATTATTGACACCCAATAATCAATAAGCTTTTTATTTCAAATGTTAACATAATTTAGTGGCTAAAAATTTTGTTTGTTTGTTTCTGTGGGCTTTGTTTCATTTTTTCTTTGTTTTTATTGTTGATAGAATTACAGATATCTCCATTTCCCCCCAGTAAATACCGTAAGTTTGGGTCCTGGCTCAAATACTTACTAATTTTGAGACATGATTAACTTGTCCACAGCGTCTACTTTATGAGGCTATTGTCAGAATCAAGTGAAATAATTCTTGTAAATCACAGTGCCTAAAGCACAGTAACGTGCTAAAATTTGCTATTATTTTGCTTTGACAATGGTGATCTGCACATTATTAACTCTTAGGAACATCAATTTTGATAGTTCCTGGAATGAAAATGGTGAAACCTTCGGGGCCCTTTCTCTCACTGTTTGTTTGCTCTTTTATCAGTGTCTCTTCACATCTTCATGTACTCACACCCATGCTCTTCCTGTATTCCTGGGGCAAAGGCTGTTCTGAAAGGGCCATGCCTCAGCCCCTGTGTGGGGCTGGGCTAGGATCCCTACTGAGTCAGAACCTTCATGTCTCTGATCAGCCTCAAATGCCCTCTGATATTGCTCTGGGTTCTCCGATTATTTTCTGCTTGTTGGAGAAACATCTTGAAAAACAGCATCATATCTCTTACAGGTAAGAATTCTTGATTGATTAAAACAATGCTGATATGTTTTAAATAATAAAGAGGAGGTAAATATGTTTACTGAACCAATAGTTCAACCTAACAAATGCAATTAAATGTGCTATACTTATTGTTTGGTTATAACTTGGCTGAGGGGAAATAAAAGCTGAGGAAAAGGATGACATAGCTTAAAGGGCTTTCTATTCAGGAGCAAGGAGTCTTCAGTTCTACCTCTAGGCCTACAAGGCTAACAAGAGCCTCAGGCAAGTCACTGAACAGCAGCCAACAATGGATTTCCATTTCTTCCTCAGTAAATTTCCCTTTGCCCTCAGTTTTGAGAAATCTATCTACCATTATCACTCTGGTTGGCCCAGGAATTCCACAATGGCTCAAAGCACACCCACATCACTAAAAAATGTGGCATTGTATTACTCACTAGTTGATCAGAACATGGCTTGATGGGAGGCTATGTGAAGTGGCAGGGCTAAGGCTAATGGGAAGATGGGGAGGCATAGAAAAAATGAGAGGGGAAGAGCATTTTTGTGAAACCAGCTCAGATTCAGTTATTTAAGTCTCTTGTGGGAATCTCTACCTCTTGTATAGAATTTTCAATATTACTATTTTAGAGTACCTTGAGAAGAAAAGTATAATGGGACAGAAACACACTAAAATAAAATCTTTCTAGTAACTATTTTCAGCTGAAACCACTTCCATGTAGACTTCAGAGAAAAGAACTTTCCATGATCAAATTTCAGACAGGCATCTTACAATGAGCAGAGGAAGAGTGGTTGGAATCAAACCATCTCCAAGGGATGGGGAGCGCTAAACAACTCACATGCTCTACACTTGCGATAAACTTTTGTCTTTGAAAAAGGTGGTTGTCTTTTAACGTTTGTGCCTCTTTATAATGCTCTAATGTAATTATTTATGCACAGATTATGCACTCTATTGTTTTAATCTTTGCCCAATATGCCCATCCTCTCTTCTGATATTTGGGTTTTAATATTTCAGCAAAAAGAATGACAGGCAGTTTCCTAGCAACATCTGTATTCAAAGGCACAACAGAAAAAGCTTACAATCACAATACTTTGTTTCCCCCACAGTTAATTCCTGCCTTTGGAGGAAAGTAAGCAGGTAGTAAAGGAAGTGAGATACTTAAAGAGAATTTGATAGGAGAGGTTATGCAGCCTCACTTAAATAAAGCCCTTTGCTGTGTGTGTGTGTGGGGGGGGTGTGTGTGCACGCACGTGTGGATTAAATTTATCTTTATTGTTGAAAGTTATACAGTTGTACCCCCACCCCCATTGACCCCTTCCAGCTCTCCCCAGACCTGGGCCTTCACCTCACTATTGTCTGTGTCTATGGGTTATTCATATATGCATACAAGTTCTTTGATTAATCTCTTCCCACCCACCCCCATACATAATCTGATGGAGATGCCCATCAATGAGTGGAAGGCATACAGAACTGGGAGGGTGATGGCTGAGTGTATACTAACCCTCCTCCTACCTACCTGTGGATGCTGGGTCGGGCCTCCCCTGGGCTTTCACTCTAACCAGAGGTTACTCCAAAAGAGATGACCCCAAAGGTCCTTCCCATTACTGATCTGATTTTTTTTTTTTTAAGTTTAATTGCATTTGTTTCATCAACAACACGGTTTCACTGATATTATCGCTGCACCATCAGGCAGGCATCGCCGGATAATTAAGCAACTGGCTCTCTTCCGGGGAAACATCCATGGCCCGCCTTCCAGAGACTTCCTGCCTGCACGCCAGGCCCCGCCACACCAATGAGATGGAAGTGGTTTGACTTCGGCAGCCGCGGCGGACACAGTTTGCAAGAATGAAAACCTCTTGGTTAAGAGGAAATAGTGTTCATATTCCTGCCTGCAGGAAAGCCAAGATTTGCAAGTTTAAAGAGTGCACGCGAGTCATTTTAAGTCTCTAGATCTTTCACCCTGAAAGTCCCCGTACAGAAACTCCGCCGGGAGTCTAAATATAGCAACAGCAAACTGCCCCCAGCTACAAGCGCTGGCCCTCGCGCAGCCGAGGATCGGAGAGCTTGCTCCAGGGCGCCCTCCGCATCTGCCCGGAATAGCAGAGCGTGCAGCAATCTCTCTTGCACCTCCACATCGCGTGGGTGTGAAGGGTAATCAGGGAAAGCGAGAGTGACTCTGGGTATTGGCGCTTGGCGCACAGTCAGCCATGTGGCACCTTTGCCAGCTGCCTGGAGCGACCGCCTGCCTTGGACGGGCTTGGGGAAGAGGAGGGAAGGAAAGCAGGGTCCGGCCAGTGGCCAGGAGCCGGCACCAAGGCTTCAGGAAAATAATAGCAGCAATAACAAAGAAGCAAAAGTAAAACATTTAAATGGCACTAAGGCAGAAAGGAGCTGTCGGGGGTGAGGGGTGGGGCGGCGGGGGTGTGTGTACAGGAGAGAACTGGGAGAGTATCTCCGAGGGGAGGAGACAGCAGAAATGAGATGTTTGCTTTAGCCTTGCCTGGGAGGAATAGGGCACATGGAATCACCACTTTGCAGCTGTGTGCTATGGTTTGTGGTGGAGGCTTCAGTTCTTTCCTTCAGTTTAACTTGGTCATTTTCTTTCATGCTTCGGCTCTGTTAGAAGTTCCCAAGCCTGGGTCCCTTCCATTTCCCCACGCCCACTGTGCTGTTTCACTGCTTAGACTTGATGATAACACAGAACTGCTCAAGGCCAGAGGCCGCAGGCAGCCAGCGGACTGTGGCCTCTCTCCTGGCCGAGGGCGCGGGCTTGGGCTACCGGAGCCGAGCGTCCGCGGTGGTGGAAGACCTGGCTGGTCTTACCTCCCCGCGCGCCCCTCACCGTGTACCGTCCAGCATACAGAGCAGGGAGGGGACTCCAAGCAATCGGCGTCCTGGGCTCCCCACCCTCCAGGACTTTCTCCCAGACGCTGGGGCCGCCGCCGCCACGGCGAGACTTGGCAGTTTTAACACTTTCTTGGACTTACAGGGGAATTTCTTGACGGAGGGAACCGGGCTTTTTCTCCCGTGCTTCGCGGCACGGTCAGGCAGAGCCCCCAGGCGAGTCGCGGAGGGCCCACTTTGGAGTTTTTACGCCCTCCCCATGCTCCACGCCAGGGCTGGGAGGGATGGAGAGTTTTACTCGCGAGCTTGCTGTCTGAATCCTGGGATGAGATGAGCCGCGGGGAGATGCCGGTGCCCGCCTCGCCGTCTAGGTGGTAATCCCTTGCGGGGTTCCTCACGCAACTGCCCAGGACTGGAGAGCAGTGCGGGACCCGACGGCCCCTGCCCCGAGCGTAGCTCGGCGCGCCGGCTCGGGACTGGTGGGTACCTGCAGGGCAGGGCAGGGCCGGTCCCGCTCACACACCCCTCGCAGGAGGATGGCAGAACCCGGCGCGGCGCCGGGAGGAAACGGCGACCTGCATCTGCAGTTTCTCCTCTTGAGCACGAGGCAGACTTAACCTCCCGGACAGCTCCCAAGCCCCCGAGGGGACCAAACCAAACTTGCGCCTCCAAGGGGGGCTTTGCAGCCCCGTCCCCTGCGGGGGAGGGGGCAGACGCCGCCTGGGCGTGGAAAGTGGAGGCAGAGAAGCAAGGGGGAGCCTGGGGCTGGGTGTGCGCGCGTGGGAGCGCGCCTCGGAGCGCCCCGCACCACCCGTTCCAGCCCCGGGGACACTTCGCGAGGAGGGAGTGGTGGCCGCGGGAGTCACAGGGAGCGAGAGAAACCCTCCAAGGGATGCCCCCAACAGGTCCGGATGGCGAAGTGGAAGCTAAAGGCGGCTAGGAATCGGAACACCTCGGCCTCCTCCGCACGCCCCCCGCGCCCCCGTCCCGACGCCCCGGCGGTTTGCTAAGCTTCTTGCTTCCCCGCCCCCGACGCGGAGGTCGAGGGCCCGAGGGCCCAGGTCCGCCGCGGCTTCCTCCTCGAAGCCCGCCCGCGCGCATGAGGCCGCTGCCCCCGCCGCAGGCGCCGGCGCCCCCCTCGCGGTGCCCGTGGTGATGCCATGCCCCGCCACCACGCGGGAGGAGAGGAGGGCGGCGCCGCCGGGCTCCGGGTGAAGAGCGGCGCGGCAGCGGCGGCGGCGGCGGGCGGGGGGCGCCCGGGCAGCGGCATGAAGGATGTGGAGTCGGGCCGGGGCAGGGTGCTGCTGAACTCGGCGGCCGCCAGGGGCGACGGGCTGCTGCTGCTGGGCACCCGCGCGGCCGCGCTCGGCGGCGGCGGCGGCAGCGGCGGCGGCGGCCTGAGGGAGAGCCGCCGGGGCAAGCAGGGGGCCCGGATGAGCCTGCTGGGGAAGCCGCTCTCCTACACCAGTGGCCAGAGCTGCCGGCGCAACGTCAAGTACCGGCGGGTGCAGAACTACCTGTACAACGTGCTGGAGAGACCCCGCGGCTGGGCGTTCGTCTACCACGCGTTCGTGTGAGTACCCGCGCCCCACGCGCGCCCCGCGCGCGCCCCCTGCCACGCCCGCCCCGGGGGGCCGGTGTGCCTGGTCGCCCGGGACGCGCTCGGCGCCCACGCCCTGGCCCGGTGCGCGCGCGTGCAGACAGACACACACACACACATACACACTCACACACTCGCGCGCACACTCACACTCACACACACTCGCGCGCACACGTGGTGGCTTTTATTTCTTTGCACGTGTTTACGGTCTTCCTCGTAGAGCTTTCCACCTCCCGCAGCCCCACCTCTCCCACCTCCCCGAACAGAACCCGGCCTCCGCGCACACCCAGGGAGCTGCTCGGGAGCCGGAGGCACCCAAGGCGGGAGCCAGGCGGCCGTGGGACTTGAGCCGCGCGGTTAACCGGGAGCGATTAGTCCCGAGAGACGTAAACTCCGACGGATAAACTCCAACGGAGCGGGGCGCCCGGGAGCTGGGACGTGCCCAGGGGAGGACGTGCGCCCGAGTGCGGCTTGTGAGAGTTGCCCGGCGAGGTTAGGAGGTGGTGGCGGGCACGTCGGGTGGAGAGAGTCCTGGGGGCGGAGCTGGGGAAGCTGCGGCGCGGGGGAGGGGGGGGCGGGGGGAGCTCGGTGCTGCGTGCGCCCGGAAACTCGCCTCGCCACCACCTCCGCCGCCACCAACGGAACATTTGTCAGTGCCTGTGGCCCTTCCTGCCCCCGAGGGGGCTAAGGTCTAGACGAGGCGAGCAGGGCCGCACCTGGCGATGCTCCCAAGAAAGCGGTCGGGGCCACGAGGGAGCCTGGGACGCGGGAGCCGCGGCCCCAGTACAGGAGCCGGCGCGCCCGCGGGCCGCGCAGGACAGGGACCAGGCAGTGGGTTAAGTGGGCATTCGTGGCGCGGAGTCCTAGTGTGTCTGTGTGTGTGTGTTAAGTGAGCCTTCGCCATCAGCAGAGAATGCTTAATGAGGAAATGATTGGAAACAAATGTTTATTTTTCCCTTAGGCATTTAAAACCTTTCAGTGGCTTTAGCGTTTACTACCGTTTTTCCCACAATGTCCATTCATTCAGTCTTCTGTTAGAGTTAGGTTCATCTGGGCATTTTAAGGTAGTTTTATGCCAGTACGCTCCTTTAATTCTTTTCTCTTCTTTTTCTTATTCTCCTCTCTTTTTAGTTCCTTTTTTCCCCTTCTCTTGTCTTTTTGTGTTAAAATAAAATATGAAGACGTCAGCCTTAGGAGACCAGTAGAGAAACTTGCAGCCACTTGATACTTCCTTGTTTCCTAGTAAATCGGTTTTTTGAAAACGTGAACTAGGTTTCTTTTAGAAATGAGGCCTGCCATCCAAACATAGCTTTCACCTGGGATGGAGGATTGGCCCGGATTGAAATTTCTTTTGAAGTCGCATGCAAGAAGGGGCTGGTTTTGTAAATAGGTGAACCTGGAATTTGACCACGCAAGAGTCAGGAAATTGGTGGAGTCCACAATCTGTGGGACTCTGGTGTCTGGAAAATTTTACAGTCCCGGATTGATGTGAACATGTAACATTAGGTAGAATATTCCAGCCAACTTTCCATCTTATAATGTATACAAGGAGATCGTTGTGTTGTATTATTATTACATCAAAAGGCATAACATTTATTATTCACTTGTGTAAGATTCGCATCGATTTAGATATGGTTACTTTAATAAATGATAAACAGAGAGAAGCACTGCTGATGTTTTTTTATATTCAACCCCTCCAAGTTGATATATAATTAATCCTATTACCTAATGAGTCTGATAAATAATTTTGACCTGTCAGGATCTACTAAAACATTCAGCAATACGATCTGCACTCAATTTGGCAGCAAAATATATACTGTATGGATAATGACTTTTTAAAAAAGGAGTATGCTCAAAATATTTATAGCTTTGAAATTTACATTATGATGCCTTTCCTGGCCTTTAATTTGGGGTAAATTATGCATTGTATAGTCACAGAGGGTTAGAGACAAACTTTGTCCGTGCTCACACTTTATATGTCCTATGTGTTGCCCTTGAAACTGAAATGGGTACAACATCCCCGCACCCTCCCCCTCCGCCCCCCGCAGTATGTTCATGTTTAACAGGTTTCTATGGCCTTACAGAATTTCTAAATTTTGACAAATGATTTTTTCAAGATGTTGAAGTTTGGATAATTCTCTATTCCCTAAGCTTAATCAGTCTATCAATGCCTTTAGTGATAGATATGAAATAAATGATGTAGTTTTCAGTACAATATGCTAATGTAAAGCTTTGTATTTTACATATCTGGAGTCTGAAATTGTAATGCTTGAGCATTTAGATAGAGGTGCTAGGTCAACATTAATGTAATGAATAGTGTCATTTCCTGGGAGATTGTGCAACTGCAGCCAACCTTGGGGTACAGGCCATCTTTGGCAATTGCTGCTTACATTTTAAAATGAGCTTTAGAATAGTTGGACGTTAAGTGAATAAAGGAAAGTTAGTTTAAGCTGTGAGTCTAACAAGACTATTAATAATAAAGGAAATTATAAGAAAATTATTTCTAGAGGTGTGTAACTAACTAATTCCCTGTCAGCCTGGGAATCCCCAAATCGTACTTTAATAACAGTTTTTGTAGCACATTAAGGCTCTTGCCAAGAACAAGTGCACTGTGATTAATGAGGTACTTCAGGGATGGATTCACTTGGTAGACCCAAGTTTTCACTGCCGAGAAGCAAGAAAGGTGTGTTTAAAGTTCTGTTTCAGGTAAAAAAATATATATTGTTAATTATGCAAAAATCATTATTATAAAGGTATCTTTAATGGTATAATATGTGGTGTGGTGTAAAGTATATATATATCCTTCTGATGAGATCGCTGGCAAGAACAAGAGATGATTTACTTCAGATACTTGCTTCCACTCTTTATAAATTGGTAGAGATTAGAAAGTTCTTTAAGATTTACCAGACAACTATGTTTCCTGGTGTTTTCTGTCTTCACCTGTTCTTTGCTTAACAGACAAGCTGTTCAACTGTGAGGAGACATAATTGTTTGAATGTTGTCTATTTTTAATCCCTCCTCTTTTTAGGAAAAGTTTACGATAATGGTGGTAGTAGAGGAACACATGATTTGCACTTATGCATCAAATGTGGTTTTCAGAAGTAGCATGGGAAACTGGCAGCTACATGTAATTCATCACTTTGTACAGTGTGTCTTTGTCTGGTGTAACATCACGGATCGGAATTTATAGATATTTTAAACTAGAAAAATAGTCTAGTCACCCAAGCTAGGCACCTGGAAGTCGTCCTTGATGCTTTCATTTTTCTCACACTTGCTTCTAATGGCCATTCAAACGATCATGGGTCACTTTCCAAATAGTTTTCAAATCTGTTCCCTTTTCTCTTTCATGACTGCTCTTGTCGTTTCTCAATGTTTCTCCATTGGGTTATATGTGATATTCTCCTACTTAATCATCTAGCTTTTGTTCTCAGCCTTTCAGCTCTATTTTAACACCAAAATGTTCTCCCTAAAATGAAAACCTCATCATATCACTCCCTTGATTAAAGTATTTTCACGACACTTCACCATGTACTCATTCATTCATTTATCCGTCTGTAAACATGTGAGTGTCTACTATGTGCTAATCCCCAGTTAATAAGGCAGAGTCCTCCATGCTCAAGGAGTGAACTGACTACACAATGGAATGACTAGAAATTTGTGAACAAGCATGAAACAACCTTATCTCAGTTATTGTGTAAGTAAGTACAAAATCTGAGGGGAAAAGAGGGAAGTAGAAATGAAGGCAGAAAGGTAAGCACAGGCTTCAAAAACAAGTGAGGAATGAACTGTTTTGACAAATGAGTAGTTAATTTTTAAGTGGTAAAAGCAAGGAAAAATGAGCAGTCCTGTTAGAGAAAACAGCTTGAGCATAAAAATGGAATTGTGAATCAACATAGTAATTGTGGCTACTGTTAAGTATTTGCAGGATAAGGACAGTGGCAAGAAAAGAGAGTAGAGAACTTGGATGGCCATGGAATCTGGTCTTTATCCTGTAGGCAGTAGTGGTCATTGAATGGTGATAATCAAAGGAATGATGTAATCAGGTACAAATTTTGGAAAGATCTGTCTTTTTTTGATTCAGTAAATGGATCATAGGGTGCAAAATGAAGTCAGAATGGCCCCGACTGTGCTGCTAAGTAGTTAGAGTATTGGCCCATCTCAGGTTTGATTCCTGGTCAAAGGCATATACCTGGGTTGCAGGTTCAATCCCTGGCCCAGGCAGGGCAAATATAGGAGGCAACCAATTTTCTCATATCTCTCTCTCTCTCTCTCTCTCTCTCTCTCTCTCTCTCTCTCTCTCTTTCCTCCTCCTCCTTCCACCCACTCTCTAAAAATCAATGGAAAAAATATCTGTGGGTGAGGATTAACAACAATAAAAAATGGAGTCAGTATGGCTTAGAAAAAGATGATAGTGGTTGTCTAAGTTTTCCATCCATTCTTATATTATTTAATGTATAAATTCATTCTACAAATGTCTGTTGACTATCTATGTGTCATGAACTATTCAAGAAAGCTGAGAGATGATTACCTAAGAAACTTGGACAGTAACTGAAGGCAAGAAGAAAGAATTTAATTAGAGAAAAGTTAAGTAGGTAGAATTGGCAGATTGTTTTCATCAATCTGATGTGTAATGTGAGAAAGATGATTCTGATTTGGGTGATATGGAGAATGAAGTTACCCCAAACTAGTACTATTTGGGACAAAGGGTGAGGGAAATTTTCAAGACAATACAATGAGTTTAGATTTGGACTTGGTGGGTTTCAGATATTTGTAGGACATTTAGGCAGAGATATTAAGTGGTGAAAGCACAACTGTAACCAGGTACAATTTGGTTTCTTACATTTAGAACTATTTTTGATGAGTAGAGAGCACTCAAAATATTTTTGAATGAATGCATGCATTTATAAATATAGGTCTTAATCTAGATGTCTAGATTAGAAATTCATGTTTTTAAGCCTCTAGCAATTCTGTGGTAGTTAAGGCAATGGGTGAAATGAGTGAGATAGCTCAGAGATGCAAAGTAAGATCTGGACATGGTGGAGGACAGAATCTGGGGAATATCAACACGAAACAGTGAATGGAAGACTGAGTCCACAGAAAGATGTGACAGAGCAACCAAAAGGCCAAGGAAAAAGTCAGGAGACCTTATTTTCACAAAAGCAGAGGAGGGAGTTTGTAGTCTTCACTTTCCAGTGCTATAGAAAGGACTAGAAGAGGCAAGTAAGATGTCATTGGATTGGTCATGAAGGAGGTAACTGATGGCCTTTGCTACAGAAACTTCAGTGGAATACTGAGGGTCATAAATGTTATATAAGTGGACTGAGGATCTTAAGACGTAGAAAGGTGAAACAGTAGTGTCAGTTAACTCCAAATTTCTTGGAATAGCTCACAAGACCTTTCATGACATGGCCTCTGCCCATCTTTCTTGCCTCATCTATAATTTATACTCTGAGCCTCAGACTTATCATCCTGTGCTTCTCTGCCATGTCTTTCTCATGCTGTTCTCTTAGACTCTTCCCACTTCTTGCATTCTGGCTGTCCAGCTCCTACTATTTTTTTAAAACACAATTGAAGATCACTTCCTATAGGGCATCTCTCCCTGCCTGCCAGAATAATTTAGGTACCCCTTATCTCAGGTTCCATGGCACTCTAGGAATGTCATTATGATAGTGCTTGCTCCACTATGTTGGCATTGTGTGCTACTTGGTCTGTCTCTCCCATAGGAAGGTGAGCTCCCCACACTGAAAATATACTTGTATCTGAATCCCAAGCACCTAGCATGATGCATTGTATCTTGTATAGTTTCAATAAATGCTTGCTTAATGAGTAATTTTCCCTGCAAGTTTTCCATAGGGGAATTTGTGAATGAACAAAAACTGAAGGAACTACCAAGAGTGTTTTTGTTTTTTTTTTTGGGGGGGGGGGAATATACTGATAGAATTAAGAGGAAAAATTTATGGGGCTAAAGTAGAAGAGCAATTTCTTTGCACCCAACTTTCCCACTAATTAGCTTTGTGATTTGGAATAAGTCATTTCACCCTTCCAATTCTCCAAATCTTCATCTGTGAAGTGGTAAAATAGTGTCTATGATCCAGCCAAGATGATAGAGGATATTGTGGATTACCTAAATACTATCATTAGGGGGAGTATTTGTAATATGGAGATATCTGATTTTTTTTTAGCCTGGGACATATACTAACAGGGTATTGGTGATTTTAGTTGGGTGGTAAGGTTATTGATGATTTTTATTTTATTTTTTACTTGTTGACAATATTATAGATATCCCCTATTTTCCCTCCCTTTTTCCACCTCCACCCAGTCCCTACCCCACCCCAGGCCTTCACCACTCTGTTTTCTATGTCTCTGGGATATACATATATGCATATTTGTTCTTTGGTTAATCTCTTCCCATCCCTCCTCTCTCCAATCTGAGATCTGTCAGTCTGTTCCATGCCTCCACGTCTCTGGACCAGTTTTGTTCATCAGTTTATTTTGTTCATTAGATTCCAAATATATAAGTGAGAGCATCATGTGATAATTATCTTTCTTTGACTGTCCCATTTCACTTAGCGTAATAATTTCCAGTCCATCCATGTTGTCTCAAAAGTTAAGAGATCCTTCTTTTTATAGCCACATGATATTCCATTGTGTAAATGTACTACAGATCATTTATCCACTTATCTACTGTCAGGCACCTGGACTATTTCCAGATCTTAACTACTGTAAATAACACTGTTATTAACATAGGGGTGGACATATTCTTTCTGATTGGTGTTTCAGGATATAGTCCTAGAAGTGGGATAACGGGTCAAATGGGAGTTCCGTTTTCAGTTTTTTGAGAAAACTACATACTGTTTTCAACAGTGGCTGCACCAGTCTGCACTTCCTCCAGCAGTGTACTAGGGTTCCCTTTTCTCTACATCCTTGCCAGCACCTGTTATTTGATTTATTAATGGTAGCCATTTGGGCAGGTGTGAGATGACATCTCATTGTCGTTATAATTTGCATCTTTTCACATGTCTATTGGCCTTTGCACTTTTTAAAAAAAAATTATTTTTTATCATTTCCTTAATCTCTGAGCTTCAGAGCCTCCTAACTGGTCATTTTAACTTTACTTCCAACTCCTGGAGAGGTAATGCCACATAACAGCCCAAGTGATCTTTCTAAAAGAGAGTTCAACAAAACACATCATTCATCTGCTTGGAGGAGGAAACTTTATTATTGTCTACCTCTACCCAGTTCCTCAAAGTCAAGGGCTCTCTTCATCTTGTTCTCTATAATATCATCAGCATCCAGAACAATGTCTGCCACATAGAAGATCCCCCATGCATACAGATTGTTTCACTTATTGATACTCCAAATCTCCAAAATGCTTTACTGGTTTCTGGTAGAAGATACAATTTTGCTCTGTTGACCACTCTCTGGGTCCAGACTCAATTAGACCCAATGAATAACTTTACTATTTAATATACATTGTATTCTGAATTAAGTCTGTAGAAATTGTTCACATTTCATTTTTACTTTTGCATTCCTTAAAAATCACTGATTTCTTTTTAATGTAGAGAGGCCTTATATAATTACTAGGGGCCCTGTGCACAAAAATTTGTGCACTCAGGGGGTCCCTCAGCCGGGCCTGTGCCCTCTCGCAATCTGGGACCCCTCAGAGGATGTCCACCTGCTGGCATGTCTGGCCAGCCTGGGTGAGGGGCTGATAGCTATTTTCGGGCTTGCCAAGCCCCACAATGGGGACCCTCACCCCATGGGGGGTGTGGCCAGCCTGGGTGAGGGGCTGAGGGCCGTTTTCAGGATGCCCACAGTCCCTTCAGGGTTTGGGTCCCTACTGGGGTGCCTGGACAGCTTGAGTGAGGAGATGAGGGCCATTTTCAGGCTGCCCACAGCTCCCATTAACCCAACGTCCCAGCGAGGCTGGCTGGAATCAGGTTTCTGGGGTTTATTTATCTTCTATAATTGAAACTTTGTTGGTTTGAGCAGAGGCCTAGTCAGGCAACAAAGCCTACTGTTTGTTTCAGCTCCGTGGCTTCTATAATTGAAACACTGTTGCCTTGAGCAGAGGCCCAGCCAGCCGAGGCAGGCAGTTGCAACAGAAGCCTCCTGTTTGCTCTAGCTCTGTGGCTGCCAGGCTCCATCTTGACCGGATTAATTTGCCTACAGCCTCTCTGATTGGCTGGGGGCTTGGCTTGGCTGATGGGCGTGGCTTATGTGTCTCAGAGTGGTGGTTAATTTGCATATTACTTTTATTAGAGTAGATACTGCTTTATACTCTGTTAGCAAAATGTTCCACGTATCCTTCAAATATGTTTCCAGAATTTAAACAATCTAATCTAATAAAAGAGTAATATGCAAATTGACCCTCACCCTGAGACACCTAAGCCACGCCCACCATCCAAGCCACACCCACCAGCCAATCAGAGTGGCTGTATGCAAATTAACCCAGCCAAGATGGGGGCTGGCAGCCACAGAGCTGGAATAAGCAGGAGCTTCGGTTAGGCTGCTGGGCCTCTGCTCAAAGCAATAATGTTTCAATTATAGAAGATAAATAAACCCCAGAAACTTGATTCCAGCCAGCCTTGCTGGGATGTTGGGTCATTGGGAGCTGTGGGAAGCCTGAGCTGGAATAAGCAGGAGGCTTGCCCCAGCAATGGAGGAAGCTAAGGTTCCTGTCTGCCTAGGCCGGCTGTGGCCTCCGCTCACAGCAACAAAGTTTCTATTATAGAAGATAGACCTCAGTTACCTGCTGTCTGCCTTGGGCTCAGGAAAGTGCTGGGAGCCTGGATTGTCAGGGGCAACCTGAGACCTGGGCTCTGGTTAAAGCAACAAAGTTTCAACTTTAGAAGTTAAATAAATCCCAGCCAGCCTCGCTGCAAACAGCCATCAGCCCCTCACCCAGGCTGGCCAGGCATGCCAACAGGTGGACATCCCCTGAGGGGTCCCAGACTGCGAGAGGACACAGGCTGGGCTGAGCGATCCCCCGAGTGCACAACTTTTTGTGCACCTGGCCCCTAGTGCTATATATTGGAGGGATATAAAATTATAATGTTGAAAAGTGTTAAAATATTAGTATTGGGAATATGATTACCTAAAAGAAATAAAACATAAGAAAAGACTATTTCAAAATGCAATGAAGTCTTGATACAAGAAACACTATAACCAAGGAAGACAGCCAGCAACCTTTTGATAATTGCTTCTGAAGAAATGGTGCCGGTTTTAATTTTTAATCGCAAAAGGCTATTTTGGCAGATGAATATGCCAGGAGAGCATGTTTTATACCAGCTCAGTAGTGTGAAATTACTTAAAGTCCAATTGTTGAATAGCCATAGTTCATAGTTATGTTTAATGCTTTATAGATGTTTACATTTTAATTTCCTTTTTCTTCAGCCATTTATAACTATTCTATTTGAAATGGTATTTGGTTGCAACCTGAGAGATAGATTGCCACACAACTGCATTTTTTCAATAATTATTGAAAATTTTTGATGAGTCTCAGAGTTCAGATGATCCTTTGATCCTTTCTTGTCAGTTTGTCAGAATGAGTTTCCTAAATGAAACCAAAGTCATCTATTTCTAAACTTAAAAATAGTTTGAACTTTTTGCATTATATATAACATACATTTATATAATATACTGGAGGCCCAGTGCACGAAATTGGTGCATGGAGTGGGAGTGGGGGGTGGGGGTGGTGTCCCTCAGCCCAACCTGCACCCTTTCCAATCTGGGACAGACCCTCAATGCAGGAGCTGCCGTAATGTAAACTGTCCATTTACAAAGAAACAGCACCATGGACCTGGCATCAACAAAGCAACACTCTTCTTCCCCCGTGGGACACAGGCTCTGCCTCCAGCCCGGAGTGACAGCCCACCAAATTGCAGCCAATGCTGCCATGACCCCACGGCGCAAAATGTGGCCCACAGCTCAGCCCAGCCCAGAAAAGGTCACTACAGGCTCCGGGTAATGACATCATGTAGCAATGTCTGACTTCCTCTCCCCAGCAACTATCCTCCTAGCAGTTTCTTCAGCCCAGGAACAGGACTTGCTTTATAGCCAGGTGCAAACATTTTCCACTTTAATGAAATGTCGGTGAAGCATTTTCCCATACCTTATCTCATTTAATCTTCACAGAAGTCCTGAAATAGGTAGATAGGAGACTCAGTGGAATCCTATATTCTTTTTATTAGCCAGAAAACAGAGATTTAGACAGTTTAGAAACTTGGCCCAACTGAAAAGAAGTAAGAAATGGTAGACCTTGAAAATGACTTCAGGTTTTCTTGATGTGCAGAATATAGTCAAACACTGCTGCAGTTAAATATTTTATCCTTTGTTCTCCCTATGTGATCTACAATAATAATCTGTTTCATGTTGATATTTACTGCTGTGTTGCTAATAATTACCTGAAAGAGAAATTGGAGTGCTTCACTGGGCTGGAAAAAGTTTAGGTAAATCAGAAAGCAGGTCTCATTCAGCAAGTTTATATATCTAATCTAATAAAAGTGTAATATGCAAATTAGGCATCATTCTGTTACACCCACAAGCCACGCCCACCAGCCAGTCAGGAGCAGATATGCAAATTAACTCAACTAAGATGGTGGCAGCCACAGAGCTGGAGTTGCTCCATGTGGGCCCTGAGCTCTACTCAAGGCTACAAAGTTTCAATTATAGAAGATAAGCAAACCCCAGATACCTGCCAGGCTGGGACTTTGGGTTGCCAGGAGGAACCTAGCCTTCAAGCGTGGGACCAAGGCAACAAAGTTTCAATTATAGAAGTTAAATAAATCCCAGATACCTGCTTCCAGCCAGGCACCCCAGTAGGGACCTGAACTCTGAAGGGGCTGTGGGCAGCCTGAAATGGCCCTCTGCCCCTCACCCAGGCTGGCCAGGCACCCCAGTAGGGACCTGAATCCTGAAGGGGCTGTGGGCAGCCTGAAACGGCCATCAGCCCCTCACCCAGACTGGCCAGGCATGCCATCAGGTGGGCATCCCCCAAGGGGTCCCAGACTGTGAGAGGGCACAGGCAGGGCTGAGGGCTTTGTGCACCAGTCCTATAGTATCTATAATAAAGTGTAATATGCTAATTAGACCAGACAGTTGAATGACCTTTCAGACATCACTCCCAATGTCCTTCCAGATGAAGCCATGGCAGTGAGGGCCAAGATAGGGGTGATTAGGGAGGCAGGCAGGCAAGCAATTAGGGGTGATCAGGCAGGCAGAGTGGTTAGGGGTGATCAAGCAGGCAGTCAAGCAGTTATGGGGCATCAGGCAGACAGGCAAGTGGTTAGGGGCATCAGGCAGGTAAGCAAGCGGTTACAAGTGATCAAGGATTCAGGCAGAGCAGTTTAGGGACGATTAGGCAGGCAGGTGAGTGGTTAGGGACAATGAGGCAGGTGAGCAGTTAGGAGCTAGTGGCCCCATATTGTGAGAGAGATATCTGACTGCCAGTTTAGGCCCTGAGGGATCGGGCCTAGGGCCTAAACCAGCAGTCATACATCCCCCAAGGGGTCCCAGATTGTGAGAGGGTGCAGGCTAGGCTGAGAGATCCACCCCCCCCCCCCCCCCCCGTGCATGAATTTCATGCACTGGGCCTCTAGTATATATATAAAGCTCTCACTTGTGTCAGCCACACATGTGTGTTTTGATCTGTCATTGTTGATTGTGAATTTGGTTGACACTTCTATTGTAGAGAAAGGGTGAATAGCGTTATTAAAATAGTCTAGTTAATTTCCTTTCAATGTGCATGAATTCCTGCACCATGCCTCTCATTTAAAAAGAAAAAGAAAAAAGAATCTTAGTTATTCTTGATAATGTGGAGATTATATCATATTCTTAAAGATATTTAAATTTAAGTATATATGAAGAAACACTTTTTAGAAAGTTAGCTGAAGTGTTTATTTCTATTTATAGTACCCGTGAGGTAATTCTAGACTCTCTATTCCTTCTTCAGTCAGGATGACCTTTTATAATGATCATGTTATAATTTCTCTCTTTTAAACAGTCATTTGAGTTTAATATTTAATTAACAGCCGTATGTGTATCAGTGAATGGGCTAGAGGCTGGTGGTTCTAAAAAGGGAGTGATGTAGACCTTGACTTCAGAGGAATTATACTGGGGAAGATGATTAGATTTGGATTCAATTATCAACTTTACCTTTATCAATTTGATGAGTATGAGCAAGTTGTTTCTAACACCATCCATTAATCTGTAAAATAGGAATAATTGTATTACATCAAGGCATCACAATATTATATATATATATACATACGTATGTATATAATTACACATAACATAGTAGCTGTTATTAAGAATGGGGAGAAGCCCTAACCAGTTTGGCTCAGTGAATAGAGCATCGGCTTGCAGACTGAAGGGTCCAAGGTTTGATTCTGGTCAAGGGCATGTACCTTGGTTGCAGGTACATCCCCAGTAGGGAGTGTGCAGGAGGGAGCTGGTCGATGTTTCTCTCTCATGGATGTTTCTAACTCTCTATCCCTCTCCCCTCCTATCTGTAAAAAATCAATAAAATACATTTTTTTAAAAATAATAAAATAAAAATGGAAAGAAAATATAGGTATTGTGGTAGATGGCTATACTGCTATGTTAGAGTTCCAGGATTTTATCCTGTAGATGATAGACAATCTTTGAAGTAGGTGGGGTTTAGGTAATGCCATTGAATTTCTATTTTAGATTGATACTCTGCAAGCTATGCTATGAATGATGGCATGGAGGTAGGAAATTCATTTTGAAATTGTTGTTCCAACTTAGAAAAGGTATGATTAGGACTTAGACTGGGACAATGGTAGTGTAGATGAAGAAGAAAACTATGGCAATAGAATTGAAATATATTAATGAATAAATGAATGTGGAAGCTGAGGAAGAGGGACAGATTTGTTATTTCCCTATTCCTGGTTTGGGTAGTTGGCTAGACAATGGAGCCATTAACTGGGATCAAGAATACAGGTGGAACAACAATTTGAGGGCAATGTTGGGGATGATAAAATGAGTTTAGCTTTGGAGATGCTGAGCTTTTGGTGACTGTGGAACTTCCAACTATAGGTGTCTAGCAGCTGTAGATTTAAAATGTAAAGATTTAAAACGTAAAAAAATAGAGACAAGAGATAAAACTATGTAAAGAGAGAGGGCAAGGATAGAAATCCAGGGATTGCCAACATGCACAGCATAAGCAACGGAGAAGGGAAGTGCAATGGAATAAATAGCAAGATGCAAGGAATCACCAGACAAAAAGATGGGCAGGTTGTCATGGAACCAAGGATATCAAGAGTTTCAAAACATAGTCAACTATGAAATACAGACAGTGGGAAAGAAGACTGTTTGTCACTAACATTAGTCATTTTAATTTTTGATTTTGTTGAACATTGTTCTGAATACTTTATACACATTAACTCTTTTAATTCTAAGAATAGCCCTAGGAGGTACTATTAGTATCATCATCTCCATTTAACAGACCAGAATATTGAGGTAAAGCAAGGTTCAATAATCTTTCCAACACTGACAACTGTGTTGATTAAAGAATAGGGCTTTGAACTGAAGTAGGTTGAGCCATTATATCTTTCTTGTGGATGGTATTTGTGGGCCCAGGACTCCTCCTATCGTATGTATAACGTAATTACAAAAACTACTTTTGGGTCTAGAATAGCTCTTAGCACTATAGTAAGTACAGTAAGTCCTCGCTTAACGTTACTGATAGATTCTTGAAAACCTCAACTTTAAGGAAGACAATGTATAATGAAACCTAATTGAAATAAAGAATCTAATTGAAATAAATAAGAGTTATAATCTAATTAAAATAAATAAGAGTTAAGCGCTTAAGGCATATTTCTGGTCACAAAAGCAACACTTCTAAATAAAGACCCAAACATTTCTAATATTAGATATTAAAAAAAATGTGGGTTATACATACATTAAGAAAGATTAATAAAAACAAGTAATATAATTATTTCCAAACCACTTATTCTAGTTCATGGTTTTGGGTGGCTAGCCCCCAACCTGGCAGCTCAGGGCACAAGATGGGAACTCATGCTGGACAGATCCTGCCTTTCTGTTATGGGACACACACACACACACACACACAGTGACACACACAGACTGAGACATGTCAGTTTACTTCCTGTGAATGTCTTTGGAAGGTGGGAGGAAAACAAAGTACCTTGAGAAAATCCACAGGGACATGGGGAGAAAGTGCAAACTCCACAGACAGTGGCCCTGGCTGGGATTCCCTTTTACTTTTCATCAACATTATATTGAAACTAGAGACCGTATGTACAATTCTTGCATGGGTGGGGTCCCTAGGCCTGGCTGGTAATCAGGGCCCATCAGGTTCCCCACCTCCCCACTTCCTCCTTCCCTCACTGCCTGCACTCCTGCACTCTGCCACTGCAGGGTTCCCTGCCTTCAACCCCTCCTTTCCTCGCCACCCTCATCCACCACCACCCACCCCTGGTTCCCAGTCCCAGCCTGGGCCCTGGCCCTGATTGTGCAATTGGGACCTGCCGGCTGGGGGAAGGGACTGGGAGATTGGTTGGCAGTCCCTATCAGGCAATGGGGACCTGCTGGCCAGGGGGAGGAGCCAACTGCCACTGTGGTGGGTCTACCAGGGCCTACAGGCTGGGGAAAGGATGGGGGAGGGACCCAGGAGGTTGGTCACTGGCCCCTAGGAGGGAGTCAACCCTGGGACCCCCTAGGAAAGGGGTCCTGCCCACTGCCACCCACTCCTGGTTCCCTGTCCCAGAGGGGCCTGCTGGCCAGGGGGAGGGACTGGGAGCTTGGCCAACAGGTCCCATCAGCGATCAAGGCTTGTGGGCAACTCCTGTATTAAATGTCTGCCCCTTGGTGGTGAGTGCACATCATAGTGACTGGTCATTCTGATCATTACATCATAATGGTCGCTTAGGCTTTTATATATGTAAATGACAATGAATGACAGTATTGTTCAAGCACCTACTGTATATGCATGGTAAATATTTGTTGAAAAATGAATGATAGTTAAAATCCCTTATAACCTAGTACCAAAGAATTATGTATAACTTTGTAGTATTAGGACTGTTTGTTTCTGTCCTCAAGTTCTAATCAGCTCATGTTCTAATTTTTCCATAAAGTTTTTTCTGGTAGCTCTGGCTTATTTTCTTAGTTTTATTTGCCTCCCATAGTGTTTATTATTTGGACCATGTATGTTAGCTTTTAATTACATTTTTGCATTGTTTTTTAATTGAATAATTTATCTAATTCTTTACAAAAAAATTGCACCTAAAGAAATCAAAACGCTCTCTTTTTCTTGTAACTTCTAGTTGTCAAGCCACAGCTTTTATTCTTTATTTTTAATCAAAATTCACCTAGCTTATTGCTACCAGGGAGACTATCTGAATGCTACAATTTTTTTCCAGACAAGAATTTTCTTAAATACTCCTAGTTTAAATTGTAGAGCAACTGGTATTGAGGTTCCTAACTGCTATAATAACGTCTTAATACCATTTCCTGTGAATATTAAATTCCTAATTTATACTTTCATTGCAGAATACCTACGATTCACTTAAAAAAAATACCCGAAATTGCTTCATTTAAGTTTCATAATGGCTGAATGTAGAACCATTTGCTTCAAATTGATTTTGTTTCTTTAAATGAATAAATAAAATGTGTGTGTGTGCGCGTGTGTGTGTTTATCACACTAATATAAACACATTTCTTCTTTCTCTCTCCTCCCACATATACATTTTTTTTCTGGATATTTCTCCCTTTCTCTCTCCCACTTGTCCTGTTGTACTCCCTCCCCCCAATTAAATCATGGCTAGTTGTTGTTTCTTCCTTCTTGTCTTTGCATCTGCCTTTCTGGAATGGTGTTTCTCTTCATTTCTTTTAACCATGTTGTATAATTTGACTTCTTTTCCTCTTAAAAGCTGTCTGCTCTTAATCAAGAGATGCATTGGCCCTGTAATTGCTTGTAAGCTCCAATACTGCACTGCATAAGTAGACTGGGCCACCTAATTTACACATCACACTGCAGTAATTAACAGAGGCCTCTAGAAAGATGGTGGGTAGAGAACTTTTCTTGGAGTTTTAGTTAGGTTCAGATTTCTTAGAAAATAAGAAAGTGAGGGCTTAAAATTGCTCTCAGGTTTTTAAATCTCTCTCTCTCTCTCTCTCTCTCTCTCTCTCTCTCTCTCTCTGATATTTTTGAAATCTGGGGATAACTCAGATAGTCAGTGAATAATTTTTAAAAGATTATACTTTCCATTTTAGAAGTTGACTGCTGTATACAATTGGTACATACATTAAAAATTATTTTTGTTCTAGATGGAATTATTATAGAAAAAAGCACATTAAAGAAGTCTAAATGTATTTGTAACCTAGTTAAAAGTAGTTAACTTGAAACTATTTCCCTCATAGCCTGGCCAGTGTTGCTCAGTGGTTGAGTGTTGGCTCATGGACCAGGAGGTCCCCGTTCAATTGCAGGTCAGGGCACATGCCAGGATTTCAGGCTCTATCCCCAGTAGAGGGCATGCAGGAAGAGCCTATTGATGCTTCTCTCTCATCCATGAATCTATCTCACTCTATCTCTTTCCCTTCCTTTCTCTAAAATCAATATAAATATATTATTAACATTTTTTCTTTCATAGACTCTTAATAGTCATTATGAGTTTTCTTACTTCGTGAGCCAAGAAATAAATCTATAATTTGGCAGCAAAGAGCTGCAGTTTTTCTATTTAATTGGGATATTAAAGCATGGGCTCAAAATGCAATTGTCTTAAGACTACATATGGGATAGGAAATTACCTGTATTTTTCTAAAGCATAGACTTTTAAAAGCTATTCCTTTAACCATTTATAGAATGGTAACCAAGTTTAGGGAATCCATTTCTCTAAACCTGTTTCCTCACACCTGGTTGAATTTAGGACTGAGTGGAGTTGAAAATTTAGATCCGTCTCACTGTGTTTTGAGTCACTGGATACATTTCTCAGGTTTCTGATTTGCAATATTAAGAAATAATTATTCAATGTTTGTTCAGTACCTGACCTCATGCTATGTGTAAGGCCCTGACTAGGAACTGCAGGGAAATAAAATGCAGCCTGTTCTCTCAAGAATGATACTAATTTATCATCTACCAAGTTACAAAAAAAACCAAACAAACAAAAAACAAAAAAACACAAACTCCGAACTGACATAGGATAAAAGCAAAAATTGGCCCTTTTCCAGCGGCATTTAGCTATTGCTCATATTGAAGGGATTCACAAGGTAAACTCCAGGATCACCAGATAGGGAAATGCTGAATGCCAGTTCTCAAGGACCCTTGAGAAAGTCTGGAGTTGGGTGTCCAGCTGCCTGTGCAGGTGGGCAGGCATTCTGCTCAGGGCATTCCCACACAGAGACCAAACACAGGAGTTCCCACTGATCATAGTAATTTTCAAAAAGTAGTAATTAAACTAGTTAAACTAAATGTTCTAGTTAATAAAACATTCTGAGTATGTTTAATTTGCTCCAAAGTATTTTCAAAAATAGAAAAGAAACTGATAACTTCTTTATAATTCTTTGGGGATGTTATTTTTTTCCTCCCTAAAATGGCTTATGAACAATAATTTAATCTAAAGGTATGTTGTTGTTGTTGTTTTTATCAAATGAAATGCCCGTTTATTTCCAGTAAACACTCTAAGTTTCTAATATTATTAACTTTTTTTATTCTAGTACATGGAAGGAAAATATTATATCCAGCCTTCCATGGGGCCTAGAATTCATTCATTCACTTACGTATTCTTTCTTTCATTTATTCAGTATTTGAGTGCCCACCACAAACCATGTTCTTGGAACATTGTAGAAATGCTCCTTCCCACTTGATTTTGAGTAACTCTCTTCAGGCTTGTGAACACGACTCTTTTCTTCAACTAGAGCAGCGGTTCTCAACCTGTGAGTTGCAGCCCCTTTGGCAGTCGAACGACCCTTTCACAGGGGTCGCCTAAGACCATCCTGCATATCAGATGTTTACATTAAGATTCATAACAGTAGCAACATTACAGTTATGAAGTAGCAACAAAAATGATTTTATGGTTGGGCCACAACACGAGGAACTGTATTTAAAAGGCCGGAAGGTTGAGAACCACTGAACTAGAGAGTGGCACTTCAAAGTAAAGGTAAAGCCAGCAGGTGTAAGAATGATTGTTCCTTGTGATCCCTAAAGTAGTCTTGATCCAGCTCCTTAAGATTACAAGCTAACCTTTCAGAAGTATTTCTGAAGTTGATAGGCAGTCTGGTTAAGGGATTACAAGGTGCCATTAAATTAGTTTTAAATTCACCATGCCAGATAAATTCCTATAGCAGTTTTGTTCCATCAAATGGAAAAGACAGAGAAGTTGAACAGCAATACAAAAGACCTTGGGGGAACCTATTTATAACCTTCCAGATAGGATCTTGAACCCAAGGGGCATCTGTTCTTATTCATGGTGTCCTTGACAACTGGGAGAAATACAGTCACTTTATTTAGGGACAACATTTTTATCATGCTTGATCATTCAAATTGGCATCCAAAATGCTTCCTTAGAAAAAAGACAGGTAAGTTTCTTTAAATTCAAGCACACCAAGGGAAGAACACAATGAGATGGTTTAGAATTAGCCCAACAGTGCCAGGTAGCTACCCTAGCCAAAATGTCTTAGTTGAGTCTTGCACTGAGATGGTCTTGCAGACCTTCCAAATGTAGGACAGCAGACACACAAAGAGAGAAAACAAGTATTCAGGCATCACATTTGTGTCAATCATGTTGACTTCTAGACAGTCATTCAGATCACCAGTTTGATTTGACCATATGTCAGTGGCCCGTTCCCTTCTGTCAGTAAAGGGAGTAGAAGGCATGCCACTGAAAGTGGAAGTTACCTTTAGCAGGAAAGATTCCCTTACATGGTTCCAGAATTTTTGCTTCCAGTATTGGACTCGGTGTGTTCCTTTACAAATTACTATTCCCAAACTAGTTGGGTCATGCTATCGAGAGCCGTTTTCCAGGGCTGGTGGGTATGGAGTTTTATTACAGGCTTCGGGGCAGGAAGTGAATAAGAAAAATAAGTTCATAGATGGCACTAAAGTGGGGTCGCCTAGACAACCTTAAGTAAGAAGAGTCAAGAAAACAGAATTGTGCTGAAGAAAACAGAATATCCCTCTAATTCAAGGGTGGATACCATAATTCACAACTTTTACCAGTGAGAGATCATCCATTTTTCTTACCAAAAAGGTTAATGGCAATTACTTGAACTCATTGTTTTGTTTTGGTTTGTTGTTGGTCCAAAGTCACTTTCCACATTGCAGTCTTAACATAGATTTCCAAAGCACATGATAATACATTTAAGTGATCTATTCACAATACATCTGCTGTATGCTTTTTTAAAGACTTGCTTTAGTAGCCACATGTGAAGCTAGTGGTTACTTCAGAATAAGTGTCTAGGAGGAAGTGGGGTGCAGCAATATAGCATGACAAGGGCCTGGCCTAGAGTCTTAGTTCTGGGAACAGGAAGGAACGGGGAATAGGGGAGATTTCAAAGGGAAAACAGGACTTCTTAGTCTTTGATTAGGGTCTAGTAGGCCAAAGAGATGAAAGAATCAACATTTCCAAGCTTTCAAGGAAATGTGACTGTGACCAAGCAGAAGTTGCTTAATTTTGTTTTAGGGAGAGGCCACGTGTACAAGTAAGTGGGCATGCAACCTATTTGGGCTTTGGGAAAGAAAGACAGCTATTAGTTACCAATGAGGTGATGGGTGAAGAAATAATAAAGGTGTTGGGAGAAGAATGTAGGAAGAGAGGTGTAGGGAATATCAACAGTTGGGGGGTGGGGGAGAGAGAAAGGGGTTTGTGAGAGAGACTGAAAAGAAGACAAAGGCAATATGCCAGGAATAAGGATAGATGCTCCTTGGGTTCAAGATCCTATTTTGAAGGTTATAAATGGGTTCTCCCAATTGTATTGTCATTCAACTTCTCTGTCTTTTCCATTTGATGGGGGAAAACAAAACTGCTGTAGGATTTTTTCTATAGGAGGACCAAGTCTCAATGAAAGGATTGCAGAAGGGGGTGAGAAGGTTATAAAGAAGAGAAATGAAGATGTAAACATTAAAAAGGAGCAATAATGCAGAAAGCTGGGCTATGGGAGAAGGGGCCAGAACCTAGAAGAAAACCTGATGGTTAGGAGTAGATCGCATCAGCAGGGCAGCACCATGTGTTAGGAGGGCATCCAATATCACATGGGGGGAAAATTGTGTCCCAGAAATAAGACCAAAATAACCCAGCTATTGGATAGTATGCTGGCATAGAAATCAGCATCCCAGAAGGGTGAGGGGTGTCCTGGAAGGTCTAACTGGAATGAGGACTGCAGGGGAGAGGTGTTTAGAGAGCCTCCTGTGAAAGCAGGGAAATCTGGTATGAAAGCAATCTTGCAGCCTCTAAGAGAGATATTGATAAGTGCAAAGCAGTTCTAAAGAGTTTGAGATAAGACACCAAACAGTGCCAGGAGGGGAAAAGGAGAAGACAGATTAGGCTGTGTAACTGACAGTTCAATGGTTAAAGCGTGAGAGAGAATGACTGATTAGGAAGCAACAGAGTCAAACTAAATCTTTATTTTTCTAAGCAACTGGAGGTCCATACAAATATAAAAGCTTAGGAAAAGTCCCCCCCCCCCCAAGAGGGAAGATTAAAGTAATTGAGAGTCGGTCTTAGATCCTAGAAGAAGAGAGAGAGGGAGTTTTGGTCAATACAAGGTTGGGATAGCAGCTTTGGGATGTGATAAGACAGCAGGAGGGCTGGATAATGTGGATAATGACAGCAGCAAAGGCCCTGATAGAGTTTGCGAGACCAGGTGGGGGACTCAGTATGTGTGATTCTGAGAATCTCTTTGACAATGGTGTGCAGAGGATATTTCAAAAGCAGATGGAACCACATACAACCCAGAGCTGGCAACCGTGTGCCCAAGGTAAAGCAAATGAGAAATGATCTAGAAGCCCCAGACACAACACGTGGGACCCTGGGCAAATCTCTAACATCTCTCAGCATCGCCGACCTGATCCATGTGGAAATGTGCAAGTGTGAAGGCTCCTTATGTAGTTGCACGCGCACACACACATACCACACACAAAGTTAGTGTTTCTACTCCCTAACCAATAATAGGCCCACGTTAAAATATGTGCTTAATGAATAAATGAGTGAATAAAGGAATTAAAATGGTATATTGTTTATTTTACAGCAGCATTGTATCCTATCTAATAAAAGAGTAATATTCAAATTAGGTGTCACTCCATCACAAAGATGGCCACCCCCATAGCCACAAGATGGCAGTGCCCGGTCTAGCTCAGCCCCACCACTGAAGTGGTCAGGCCTGTTAGCCAGGCAGGTGGCAGGGGAGGCGTGGGGCCCGAGGGGCAGAACAAGCAATCAGGAGGCTGGGGGTCCCCTTCCCAGGCCTGCAGCCTTGGCCAGAAGCTGTAGTGGAGCAGGGGTGGAGCCAGCAATGGCAGGGGGAAGGATCAGAGCCCATGATTGAAGAGGCCTAGGTTCTGTGAAGCTGGTGATCGAAGGGGCTTGGGGGTCTTCTTCCCAGGCCTGCAGTCTCAAGCAGAGGCTGCAGGCCTGGGCAGGGTCAGAGACAGCAATTTCAGGGGTCTGGGGGGTCCCTTGCCCAGGCCTGCATCCTCAGCCAGACGTTACAGGCCTGGGCAGGAGTGGAGCTGGGATTGGAGGGGCAGGGGTGAAGCCAGTTATCAGAGTGAACTACAGAGGAAACACCTTTTCTGACCGCTCATTGGCGAAGCTCCCTGTATGCCACTGGTAATATTCTTAGTAACTTGGGTAATTAGAATCCAAAAAGGCATCTAGGGTTTTTCCACCACACTCCTGGAGAAAAAAAATGAAGGTTCACTGTTAGAGGGCTAAGAAATGTCATATCCTGCTCTAGTCGGTTTGGCTCAGTGCATAATGCCTCAGCCTGCTGACTGCAGGGTGTGGATTCAATTCTGACCAAGGGCATGTACCTAGGTTGCAGGCTCCTCCCTGGCCGGGGCCCAGGTCAGGGCATATGCAAGAAGCAACCAATCAAAGTGTTCCTATCACTTTCATGTTTCTCTCTGTTTGTCCCTTTTCTTCCACATTCTCTAAAAATCAATGGAAACATATCCTGAGGTGAGGATAAAAAAAAAAAAAAGAAAGAAAGAAATGTCATATTCTATGAAAGACATCTTGAAAACGCCTAAAGAAAGTTGTCATTTTTTCATGGTGAAGGGACTGGAGTCCATGTTGATGAAAATGTTTTGGTGGCTGCGGTGACTGGCAGTGGCTGCAGCAGCGAGACGATAGGGCTGGTGGCTTCCCCTGATTAGCCTGGTCACTCCCACAAAGGGAGGCCAGACTGTGTCTTAGGTCTGCTCCCCAAGGGGATCAGGGAGTGGGCCTAAGCCATCAGTAGGACACCGCGAGGACTCCCAATATGTGAGAGGGGGCAGGCTGGGCTGAGGAAACAACCCCCCCCCCCCACAGTGCAGGAATTTCATGCACCTGGCCTCTAGTTTAGTGATAAGACTATATGGTCAGAGGGTCCCTGCCAGTGGTCACCAACTAATGGTCCATGGACCACTGGTGGTCCTCGAGGTCCAAACTGTTAGGGACCACTCCCTGAGCTTGAACAAAAAGATTTTTTCTTAGAAATCAAGAGACATATTATAATCCCTTTTATTTTTAAATACATGGATAAAGCTTACATTGGAAAAAATTGCCAGAAGCTGCTGGTTTGCCACATTTAAGATAGGATTGCAGAGCTGGGAGGAGCTTTGGCCACCTACTCTCATGCTGTCCTTTTTCAGATGGGAAAACTGAGACTGGGGAGATGTGAACTCTCTCGGCCAGGATCAGATGCTCACTGCTAGCAGCAGTGCTGGTGGCCGGGCCTTCCCAAGACCCTCGCAGAAATAACTGCAGTGTTAAGCCTTGTGTTCTGCCCTAGCTTCCCTCTTGTGAAGATTCTCTAGGGTTTAAAAAAAAGATGAATAGTGACATTTATTTCAAACTAGGGGCCCGGTGCACAAAAATTTGTGCACTCGGGGTGGAGGGAGTCCCTCAGCCCGGCCTGTGCCCTCTCACAGTCTGGGACCCCTCAGTGGATGACCTATGATGGCCCCAGTCTGCCAGGCGCCTTTTGTGTGTGTGTGTGTGTGTGTGTGTGTGTGTGGCCACTGGGGACCTGCCCCCAGCTGCATCTGAGGCT